>VWZY01008172.1:117947-138130 GCA_013399075.1 Chloroceryle aenea
AAAAAGGGTGAAAAATAATAGGAATTAATTCCCTAGAAAGGGGAATTAAACTCTGAAGGTCTACTGGCCTACAGAGAGTATCAAAGGAGAGGTGGCAGACACCCAGGTTAAAACCAAACTGGTCAGAAAGCTGAAATACAGCCAGGAACAGCACTGAACTGGCTGAGGATGGGGATGGAAAGCACAACTGTGCTCCTGCCTCCACTGCTGGCTGGATGTCCTGCCTCAGAACCAGCTGGGGGGCCACAGGCACAGTGAGGACACAAATATGGCCCAGTTAAGCCTAATGAAGGCAGATGCCCAGCAGCAGCAGAGGCACCTCCTCACAATACATTCAGCTGTTATCTTCTGTTTTTTGTTCTGAAGCAATTCAACAGCACCAGACTCCTGTGAGGCTGCCCTGCTTTGGGTCATACTGACACCTACAGCTATATGGGGCCCGTCAGAAAGACAGGGACAGGCTTTTCAGACTTTTTAGCAGCGCCTGTCGTGACATGAGAAGGGGTGATGGCTTTAAATTAAACGAGGGAAGATTATCTAGATATCAAGAAATATTTTATGCTCAGGGTAGTGAGACCCTGGCCCAGGTTGCCCAGAGAGGTGATCGATGCCCCATCCCTGGAACCATTCCAGGTGAGGTTGGATGGGGCTCTGAGCAACCTGCTCTAGTCACAGATGTCTCTGCTCCTCACAGGGGAGTGGACTAGATGAGCTTGAAATGTCCCTTCCAACCCAGACCAGTCTGTAACTATCACCTGCATTATGGGAGGTGGGTCTAGCCAAGGATGCTGCTGTCTTCAGGAAAGGCAAGACCTGCCTGCTTGCTCCTCCATCGCTCAGGACATTTTTATCATGTACAACATATAATGCTTGACATTATGTTGCCCTTAGGACATTTAATTCCAGTACTTTGTCTCTCCAAAGCCATTCTTGTCTGCAGGAACTGGCAATTCCCCAGTGGCACAAACCAGTGTGAAGCCAGAAGCCTGCTCATGCAAAATTCCACGACTGTGGCTGTTCCCATTTAGACCAGGGCTGAACGTTTCAGGTCAGCAGGAGGATCCCACTACACTGCACTCGAGTCAGAGATACTCTAATATAAACCAGGCTCTCCAGCAGCTCATTATCTTGTTGAAGGGACAACACAGAGCTCTTCCTTAGGTTGATTAACCAAACCCTGAAAAGCACAAAGGGAAAAGCACTTTGAGCATTAAACCACCCAGCTCAAACTGGATTTCACAAAGTGCTGCGTAGGAAATGGCAGCACACACTGCTGAGGGCTGATCCAGCTTAGTTCAGCCCTGGTCCTTCTCCCACACATCTCCTCTTGGCCCTTGAATAGTCACTAAGCCATCACACCAGGCCCTGGGAAACAGAGGCTGCCCTGAACTCCAGTCTAACCTGCTCTTTAAAGCCCCCGTTCCACCGACGAGTGCCACACGCCCGTAAATCTGTCCAGTGACCATAACAACACACAAGCACCTGCTTAAAGAAATGCTTAAGGGAACCAGCACCCATCAAGGCAGCCACAGGAGCCCCTCCAGTGATAGGGGGACATTTTCTGTTCCCAAACATTCAAAAAGCTCCCTGCCCCCCTGTCCTGAACTGAACAGCAGCATAAATCCAGGGATCAAGATTATTTATTCTGGATTATAGCGAAAACTTGTAGCTGGTTCTATGTTGCCTGTCTGTTTTGATTTCTTCGTATCTAAGGAACTGTTAAGTTACAGATAATTTTACTTAGTTGTTTATGATGTACCCTACCTTCCACTTTTTCTCTCCCCACTCCAGCCCCAGCCCTTGTTTGTGCCAAACAGGCAGAAGCAGAGTGATGACTCAGTCCTGACAGCTTTCAGAGCTTGTGAAAATGTGAAATTAAACAAAACCAAAACCATTAACAGGGCTACTCTTGGCAATTTGGAGGTTTCCATGCAAACAGTGAAACCATCGTGGTTAAAAAAGAAAACATTAAAACCAAACCATTAGTGAGAAGTCTACAGCTTGAACCTGATCCACTGGCAGCCAAACAGAAGCCTGTATTGACTCCATGTGGTGAGCACATGGCTGTCTCCTAAAAAAACAACTAACAAAACACAAAGCAAATCCCCCTCAAAGATGTCAGGCTACTGGCAAGTGCATTTTTGTTAAATCCCTTGCAAAATGCTTAACACATTATTTGCCTAATTGTTCCTGATAATCCACTCTCTCTCAAGCAAGGCAGCTCATGGCAAGATCTTAAACTAAACACAGCTCCTCGAGTGGCTTTTTTTTTCCTCCCCCAATAAATGTTGCCCTTTTTTGGTAAAATCTTTTATTCTAAGGCCACAACACCAGCACACCAGGAGGGATGCTGCCACAGCCCTAAGACTTAGAGATCCAAGTGTCTGTTCCAGGACAGACCTCAGTGTAAATCTTGACTAGTCTGTTTACTACGTCTGTGCTAGAGCTGCAAAATCCTGCGTACAAAGACACGAGTGAGTGGGTTCTTCCCAAGCCCTGGCCTTTGTGATTGGCTGTCCAGGAGCGGTTTATTCTGCTCAAGACAAATTTCTCACAGGCATTTCTAGCTACAGGCAGTGAAGCAGGTGCCTTGCTCTAAAAGCAGAGACTCGGGCTGTCTCTCCTTCCCCAAGAGAGACACAGCCACGTGTGCACTCGCTCGCTCGGCAGAAAAGCTGCCTACGGAATTAGATCCTCCAAATTGTTCTAATGGGCTAGAAAATAAATTATTCAGACTTCAGTGCTTACATTTAGAATTGATCTTGCAGTATGGTAAACAAAGTCATCCCGAAAGGCCCTGGATAGATGCGTGTTGTTGGAGGAAATTATGCTGAAGTTACAGCTATACACACTCAAAATACTGCAGGAGAGATTGCCTCATTGTTCAGGAGAATGGTGTGGGTGTCTAAGTGGGTTTTTTATTCCTTTTATTACATGGAAAATGCATCTAATCGAGGCTTCTCATATTGTATCTGATTAGGATCTACTTATCTTACGCCTCTTTTAGAGAAAAAACGAAAAGAAAAAAAAAAGGAGCTCCTCATGTAGGAAAAAATACACTGATAACAGAATCCAAGGGGATGGTTTGACCAGTTGTTTTGTCGTTAGAATCATTCACCTGGAGGAGTTTTCTCACCCAGTTGTCATATATTTAAACCAGAAGGGCTTTCTCAATCCCACTTGCTATCCAGTTACTCTTGTGTGAAAATGCTTCCCCCTCTAACTCTGGAGTAACAGCAGATGATGGAAAAATCAACACCAGCGTATTAATAGTAGCGATGGGAACATTATCCAGCAGATGTTCTTGTAATGCAAGGCGTAGTTCCATCACAGCTCCTTTCAGCTGGGCACAGGGAGGAGGTGGGAATGGAATCTTTGACAGGATCAAAGAGCTCTTTTCAGTGGTGCCCAGCAAGAGGACAAGGGGCAACAGGCACAAACTAGAACCCAGGAGGTTCCTCCTCAACATAAGGAAAGACTTCTCTGTTGAGTTGAAAGGGACCTGTTCATCCAGTTCCAAGCTTCCTGCCAAGGGCAGGGACACCTCCCACAAGACCAGCCTCATCTACCCTGGTCTTAAACACTTCCAGGGATGAGGTGTCCACAGCCTCTCTGGGCAACCTGTTCCAGTGTCTCACCACCCTCTTAGTAAAGAGTTTCTTCCTGATGTCCAGTCTAAATCTACCCTGCTTTAGTTTAAAGCCATTGCCCCTTGTGCTCTCACCACATACCCTTACAATAAGTCCCTCCCCAGCCTTCTTGTGGGCTCTACAGATACTGAAAGACTGCCATACGGTCTCCCTGGAGCCTTCTCTTCTCCAGGCCTAACAGACTCAACTGCCTCAGCCTGTGCTCACAGGAGAGGTGCTCAAGCCCTCTGATCATCTTTGTGGCCTCCTCTGGATCCTTTCAATCCAAATTTCAATCCAAAATTCAGAAATCTGTTCAGTCATCAAGTTTAGAAACAAATTCAAGATCTCTTCCTCTCCATCAAATCCCTTGGACCCACAAAAGCAGTGCTTCTTTTGTGGTGCAGATACCCTAGCCACATTCCTTTCTCTCAGCCATAGCAGATGTGGGGCAGGACCTGCTAACCTCTACACACCCAGCCCACCAGGGGTTTTGCAGTTTGATATGGAACAGCTGCAGGGAAATCCTAGAACTTCTGCCCACATGAAACACTCTTGTGAACTAGGAACACCACAGTGCCTGTGCTAGGGTATGATTTTTTTATCTAAAGGCATTATCTAACTGCATTTCTCAGCAGACTTCCACCCCAGGTCATGTGCTTCCTTCTCTGTAGTGCTGCCTCTTGCCCTTGCAGCCACAGCCCAGGTTTTCTGTACTGCTTATGGAATTTGGGCAGCTGCCAGCAAATCCTCAGCTATCATCACTCCTGAGCACTTGAGCTGGCACATAATTTGCATCAAAAAAAATTAAAAAAAATCAATGAGAACTGAGCTTAGATCCTTTAGATCGTTGTAAAAAGTCTCCCTAATTTCCCACTCCAGGGACTAAGCAGCCTTTTAAAGCCTGGCTGAATGCAGGCATGTCCTCTCCACCCCATACTCCATCCCCACATCTTCAGCACCGTGATTGTGCTGACTCAGCCAGCCTGACAGTTCCCTCCAAAAGTCTTATCAGAGAAGTATAAACAAGGGCAGAAAAGTCACCAAAGAAGACCTGGAACAGACCTCTAAAGTCCATTGAGACTTTTGGGATTCTGAGTGTAGGGCACAGCAGGAGGTTTGTACAGAAGGGAAAAAGAGAAGGAAAGAAAAAGAAATTGCTTCCCTCCAAGCCTGGAGCCTTCACGGCCCCCTCTGTAAAGGGGAGCAACTCTGGGACTCCTTTCCTCATCTAATTCCAACAAGTTCAGAGACCTCTCATCCCAGCTCCAGCCAGCAGACAGACATCATCCCACAGAAATCACACCACAAACAGTTGCTTCTCTACTCCAGACTCACCACTCTCTTTTAGAACTTCATCTACTCAACTGCAGTAGAGTCTCTCCAGGCAAAATTTTATTTTGCTCAGGTGTCAGTGAATTCCACTGCTGAACTCTTTCACAAAGATCTCTACGACGAGATGCTTTCAAAGAGCACAACAGAGTGAAACACAAAGCATTTCAAATGCCAATCTTTTGACCTCTGAATATAAGCAGTTAAAAATTAAAAGCCCTATGAAACTAGTTGCATGGCCTTGCCATCCCATTTCCTTTTCCTTTTGCTTCAAAATTAGTTTCAAATACAACGATCTCATCCTGCAATGCGGGCTGTTGTGAGCAGCAGCAGCAGCCAGACTCCCCCCAGAGCTGCCAGCCCGCATTGCCTGGTGGTGTCAACCAGCGTGATGGACCAGTCACCACCCCCCGGATCAACAGCAGCCAAGGATCTGACCTGGACGTGGCACTAGACTTGATTACCATGCCAACGGCTTCTCCTTTACAAAGCACTGCCTTGTCAGCGGGACACGCAGCGTGGAGCGCTCAGCGTCAGCTCAAAGCGGACGTGAAGTGGCACCTTCCAGGGACACGCTGTGTGACAGGCAAGCGGCCGTTGCACGCAGGCAGCTACCCGAGGGCTACAACCCCAACCCGTGTTCTGCCTGCCAGCACGATGTCCTGGGACTTGTACTCTCGCTGCCCTCGGACTGAACGCTGCCCTTGTCACCCGTTCGAAGAAACACACTCCGATAGCTCATGTTGTTGCTTTCCTTCCTTTTGGACACCTCTCTCCTATAAATAGGCTTTGGTTTAGGATATTCCAGCCAGTGCTGAGCCTGACAAATACCAACACTGTTGATATCAAGCCTAGAAAGTTTACCAACAGGACTTAGGTGGGCACAGAAATGTCAGGAGAAGGCACAGTGTCAATAACAGAAACATGGAAAATGCTGCTTTTCTCAGTTACCCTGGTGAGGGTTGAGCCTCAAGAGCTTAAAGCTTAAGAAATTCATTATTCTTCCCCAGTTGAGTTGCAGCACTAAATTGCAGCCTCGTACAACTAAAGTAAATTTGGGGACAATTGAAGACGTCGAAAGACGGAATATCACGCTGACACCCCGCTAATGGAAAAGTGAATAAAAAGTCATTCAGTTAATCCCTGCTGCTTTACGAGTAACGTTCTCCGCCACCCTCGCTCCTCTAAATCATGGTTATCTATCAACTCCGGCTACAACAGAACAGAACTACAGCATTTATCACTTAATACACCCAATCTAGAAGTGGTGTTTTCCTTTCGTGGGCTCAAAATTCATTGAAACACTTAAACACGTGCTCAGTTGCATCTTTAGCCAGCAAAGCATTCAGAGCATGGGCTTCACTGCTGCTGACTTCAGTTAATCATTTGTGTAGTGCACTTAACTGCCCCAAACTGCAAAATCCTGTCACTGAGGATGTAAACACTGGTGGCAACAGAACAGGTGAGGATGACCTACTAAGGCAGCACTGCTGATAAAAGATTAAACGTGGCTGCAGAATATTAACAAAATGATGATTACCAGTGTCACCAGCATCTCACTGGGAAACCTGCTGGAACTCTCATCCAAACCAAGGGTTCTGAGTAAAGTACCAACTTAAGGACAACTCACTGAAACTCAGAGTGAGGGCGTGAGGTTAGAAGAGGAAAGGGATGACCACGTGACAATGAGAAGAATGTGGCTCTGTTGGGGTTCTAGTTTTAACCGTTGCCAGATTGAAAGTGTTAAAGAGTTTTCATCTGCTCCTCCAGTGTAATAGGTAAAGCCACCTGGGATGGCTGGAACACAGTGGATAGAGTTGTAAAGAGGAATACGTGTGTGAGGTCTGGAATCAGAATCCACCAAATGACAGGAAATCTTTTAAAAAAGAAGCAGAAATAGAAGAAAATCAGCTATTGTGTCCCTGCTCTGTCTCCTGAATAAAATACTACACAACTTTTTAACTGACTCTGTAGCAGAAGCTGGCTAAAGTCCAGATGGGGAGTTCTAGATGCAGTTCGAGTCGCCTGTTGTCACATCTATAGCACTAAATATTGAAAATAACTGAAGCAAATAAAGTGGTAAACTTTGGTCTTTTATACAACACAGAACCTGTGATTTCTGCAAAGGAGACTGCCAACAGAGAATGTTACCTAAACCATTTGGTGAGATGCTGAGAGAAACTGAGGATACTGATTGTCAAGTAATGACTCCAAAGGCCACAGCTCAGTTGCCTGGTTTACTGCAGATTTCTTGCATTGGATAAAATCCAGATTATTTGGTTTCTTTAGTGCTTTTCTCTCCCTTATCGACTATGTGGATTTAGAATAAGATGTAGTGAAATAAGATGATGCTAGATGTCATTTAAAAAGCAAAGATAAGTAAGCAGGTTTCTTAAAGAGTACAAAGATGACAGAGATGGTCTCCACATAACTCAAAAAGTTTTTAAAACACTTCACTAACAGGCAGAGTCTGCAGAAAAAGAAAATGAAAACCATTTTTATATTGCATGTTTAATCCATCCATAGAGGTATGTAGATAGCACAAGGCTGGTTGCTATAGAAACATCCATAGTGAATAGAGATGCTATAGTTGAAATGCAAAAGTAGTTGTGTATCTAAATAAGAAATTTGCTGATACAGTGAAAAAAATGACGACAGCTGAAGTTGACATCCTCTCTTACAAAAACTTTTGAAAAATAAGAGTCTTGGGTGTATAAATCAATATTTGATTACATGGTCTCACCAAAGAATCTCTGCAGTGCACCCTGGCAGAAGCTGAACTTAGTTCTGGAAGTTGAGTCTCTGGTTTCAGTCCTGGAACAGGGGGCAGGTGGCTTTTACTAACAAGCTTGGCTCTCTACATCTTGAGGCTGATCTGAAGAGAGTTCCCCCCCGTCCCAACCTGTGCGGATGTATTCCGCTGCGATTGCAGTTCATCTTCCCGACGGGGACCTTTCCAAAGGGAAACGGGTTTTCTTTGCAAATGTGCAGTCTACACAACAGAATGGCTCTTCTCTGATTCCTCCAGCAGCAACACAGCCACGCCACATTCTTCCCTCTGGTTCACCTGTCGAAGTTCACTCAGCACCCAGCAGCAGGGTCAACAAGGACATAGAGGGTCACCATCAACTCCTGCTCTTCAGCTACCAGGTGGCAGCAGAGGGCTGGAGGGGAGGTCAGCAGAACCCAGCAGCACAGCCCTCCCTTCCCTTGGTCCCATCACAGATACTGTACCTGCGACCTGCTCGCTCTGACCAGGAGCTGGCCACACCTGAGGACAGACAAACCCTCTGTATCACAGAAGGTCCCTTGCCACCACTCTCCAAGTCCATCCCCAAAAAGCGCAGGACTCCAAGGCCGGTTCCTGGCACACCCAACTCTATCCTGAAGGAGCTCAAGTTCTGCTCAGGAATTAAGCCCATCCCTGGCAGAGACAGGAAGGTTTTGGGAAGTGGTAGGACTTTTACACATTATCTCAGCTCCTAGAAAGCTGTGGGACATGACTCCAGAACAACTCTATCTGAATGAGTCACAGGCATAAAAACCTTCTAATTNCTTTTTCATATTCATGCTTCCAGTCAGACACACTCCAGTCCCTAGGATAACCCCACTACAGCTCTGATCAATGGAAGTAACATAAGGTGCGAGGTCAGCACCAGGAATAAAAAGGAACCAGAAAACAACTGGAGTACAAGACAGGGGTGCTGAGGCCTCACAAAGAAAATTGTGCAATGAAAGACTGATTCAAAATCATTCCAATACAATTTCCTACCCTGCTTTTATCTGTATTTTCCCTCCCCAGCGCCAGCCTGTCTGCCACATGTTGTGCTGAAAACCTATTACTCTCTAGGATGCTCCTTACCCCCTTGATTGCCACGAGAGCTCACATGCCAAACGAGCACTCACCGACTTCATATTCTTTCCTGGATTAAAACAAACCAACAAACACCAACCCCAAGTGGGGTATCCAAGGTGCAAATGCAAACCTGGCTCCCTAGAGGACAAGAAGCTTGGCAGCAATAGCAATGCTAAGCATGAAATGTGAAACATTAGGATGCTGCAAGATCTTCCACCCTGGGGTTTGGCTTTCCACAGAGATAGGGAGAATCACCACACTCATACACCATGCCCAGCTTTCAATGAGAAGTCTTTTTAAACAGTCCCTTCAACAGGCAGCTCCCATGGTTGTAGGAAAGGCTTCTCCACATTGGGTATCGATCCCCTGATCAATACCAGACTCTCGAGCAATAATCACACCCTTACAACCAGCAGCCTCACATCACAAAGCTCATCTGCTTTCACCGAACGCCCTCAGAAAGCTGAGCAGGACGCAGCCTGAATCTGTGATGGATTCTTTCTAATGGATTGTTAATAATATTTGTACAGGCAAACAAAGTCTTTACTACCGTCGCAAGTGCCTGACAATAGCACGTAAGCGGTCCCTCGGAACACAGCCAGGCTACGGCTGCAGGAGCATCTCTCACTTCAGTAGCTCCACTGCCTTGTCAGGAAAACTATTCTAATTGGGTGGGAGTACAAGAGAAAGCAAAGATTATTCCCCTGGTTTATGTTAGCAATTTTTAATGATTGTTTATTTATATTAGGCTTTGCTACGCAATAGCACATCTGAGGCTTTTCTGCACTCTTCTGAGTTCTATTTATATACAATTGCCTGCATCCCAAGCCACTTCCAAGCACGGGCAGTATGCCATCAGTAATGAACGCCACCTCAAATCAGCTTCTGTTCCGCACTAGTTATCCCCCAAGGAAACACAACAGGCCTGTCTTAGCACCAACCACATATCTGCGACGGAAGGGTTTCAGATGCTCTGGAATACATTTAGTTAAATGGATCTGGGATCAGCAGCCTCAGTGCAGTGTACAGATTGGAGATCCCACCAAAGCCTTGCCTTTCCCATTTTATTTTGCTTTTTGTGTTTCAGGGATCTACAGAAATGGGTGCAAAAACTATGAAGTAAAAACAAGTACAAGCATTCCCACTGGGACTGTCTAACCAGCCAGTGCTACCTGCAAGTCCCCTTCTGGTCATCTAGGTACTGTGGAATCTTCTGAACTGCGGGAGATTTCTGGCCTTCCACCTTCTTTTGTCAAGTGCTGCTGGATACAACACAGAAAGACTGCAAATACTTCTAGCTTCAGGTCTGTATGGCCAGCTTTTAGACATCTAGGGTGGGATTCAGGTCACCTAACTTCAGAAGTCAATGCTGTTAGTGGTGTTTAGAAATCCACGTGGCTCTTCACAGTCCAAGCCTGCCTTTGGTTGGCTGAATGGCTCCCTGGACACCATTAATAGCATTGACCAGAATTTCCCCAACCACAAGAGCAGCCCAGACACCTGGAGTTAGGGCAACCTGATATCCCAGCTCAAATCCATCTGCCCAGACTCTCCTTCTTATATCACCGGAAAGAAACAAGTAGCTCCAAAAGTCACTCCAGCCTATCCTAGAATATTCATCCAGGACACATCACTCTTTGGGAAACCTGCTCTATGCAGGGATTGTAGGGCAGCTGGAGATGGTAGAGACATTAACACACAATCCCCATCTCGCCCTATTACCTACAAGAGAAGAGAGATTCTCTCTCCAAATGTCAGGTCACGAAACATCACAATTTCCCTACAGTAATTTGGAAATTAACTCATCTACCCTCATTAATCCAAGTGACACACTGTTTGGTTTTTTTTTCTTATGATCAAAGCATGCTATCACATAGCTTTTGAAACCCTAGGTGTGTGCAAACACACATGGAGAGCAAGAAGAATCGAGTTCTCAGTTCAGCACGTCCCTTCCAGCCAATGCTCACGGAACACACTCAGCTGCACTGATATTCTTGCCCTGCCCATTACATGTGTTCCTTAGTAGCTCCTAATAAAGGAGTGTGACTGACACAAATTTATAGCTTTTTGATTGCTTTGCCCCCTCGTGTTATAAATTCATGAAACAGTCATAGTTTATTGCATTTTTATGTTTGCCAGTTTTATTTACACACTCTCTCTTGCCATTAGAGGGGGAAAAAGCTTTTGGGTTTCTGCAGATCCTCAATCATTCAGTGCTGGGGCCTGGAATGAGATGGAAACAAAGACTTCTGGCTCATCTAAAAATAAACCGTCATCTCAAACGCTTTCTCAGCGCAACCTTCTATCATAAAGCACCACTACATAAATATGGCTTTATAAATTATATATCTTAAGTCTTTGCATGCTCACAGCAGTTTACCAATAAACGTTCTGCAATACCTGCTAAAAAATAAACCCGCCACACAAAACCAACAAAAACCAGACATAAAATCATTGCCAACGATGATAAATGATTACAGCTTAATAACAGTCTAGCTGACAAAGCTGAAACGTCCACAGGGTGTACTGCAATTCAAATGCCACAGGTGGAAAAATAAAAAGCTTTCAAATATAAATGTTACAGCCTTCAGCAAAGAGAGAAAATCCAGAGAACAGCCTGGTGACACCAGGCTGGGCCATTCCAGGATGTCCCCCCAAACAAAATGATGGCATTTAATGTAAATTTAATAGGCGAGAGAATAAATGAGCTTTGATATTTTCAGGGCAGGGACCTCTGGCAAAGTGTCTGTGCTGGGTGGGAGAGGCCTGACTAGGGAATTAAATCAGAGAGAGCCCAGGGAGTGGGACAGAAAAGGAAGTCAAACACTGTAACTTTAGCTGAACAAGAGGATATTGCAGACAGTGAACAATATTCTTGGGTTAACTACAGGGGGCAGGTGGCAAAGGGACTCTGTATGAAATTCCTCAGTTAAGCTCAGGCTAAAAATTATATTTGTCAATCAAGGGAAAAGTCTTATTTCCTAACTCATTGTGAGGTCCCTCGCAGCCTGCAGCTGTACTGTGGAGAATCTGCTTGTAATTGATGACCCACAGACACTTAAAGCTAAATGACTGATTTCAAGTTGTAAACCACCAGCTCAGTAACAAGAAAACATCTCAAGATGATTTCAGCAGCCTCCATTCCCATTCCACTAACCATTTAACATATAAAACACCACTAAAAGGGACAGAAAGATCTCCTCCTCCCAGCCCACCTTTAACAGCTTGTCTTCAGACAATGAAGTGATGCCCCAAGAGGGGTTCACTTCAGTCTTTTTCCTGCCATTTCAGTCCCATACGGTGTCTCTCTCTCCCAAGGGCAAGTGAGCTTTGCCCATCACGTAACAGCAATGCTTGGTGGTCAGTCTGGAGTGATGAGATCTTACCTGGCATGTGGAACATCCCAAAAATCTACTCTAAGGCAATGGGCTTTTGCCAGGAAAAAAATCGACATGAAAAGGGCATCGAGTTCTCAGTCCACCTCCTCTCTTTGCCACAGCTCTCCAAGAGCGTGACAGGCCATTAAGAAGATGCTCTCTCAAGAGAGAAGGGTATCAAAAATACACGGCTGAGATGCTGCAAGGGAGGAAAGCGCAGCAGGATGAATGAGAGTCCTCAAATGAAAGTGGAAAGATAAAGCAGAGAAAGGTGAAGTAAAAATCTGTCCAGTAAATAGCCTGCCCTCCTTAACTAGTTCCCCCCAGACGCAGTGATCAGGATGAATGTTCCCTCTCCATCCTTGACCTTCATCCCGAGATATGCCGGCTCAGCAATTTCTGGTGTTCTACAGTAGCAATGCACTCACCCCTAATTTGAAGACTTTCCGTGTTCACTGAACCAAAACTTCTTTCTGCTCAGCTTCAGACTGCGGCCTCCGACTTGCTTGTGGAGGGGGGAGGAAAGAGTTGATGGGGGAAGGGGATGCCAGTGGGATTGCAGTAGGTAAGCCAAGGCATTGCCAGAGGGGACCAATCCTAGTGGGAACAGCTACACTGCTCCTGGGAGCACGGAAGGCTCAGAAGCATATCTGAAATGCTTTTACACCAATGCACGCAGCATGAGAAACAACCAGGAGGAACTGGAAGTGATGCTCAGCTCCCAGAGCTATGACATCATTGGTAGTAGTGCGACTTGGAGGAATGAGTCCCACTACTGGAGTGCTGGGATGGAGGGTACAGGATGTTCAGGAGGCATGGGCAGGGCAGAGAGAAAGGGAGAGGTTTGATTCCTGAGGCCTTACAGTTTGAGATGATGTGCTTAAGAGCCTCTGGGTGAGGTTAGGAAGGTGGAAAACAAAGATGATGCTGTAGTGGTTGTCTACTACCAATCACCCAGCCAGGACATAAGCACCAATGAGTTATTCTATAAGCAAATAGAAGAAATTTTTAGACTGATAGCCCTGGTCCTTATGGGAGATTTCAACTTCCCAGACATCAGGTGGGAACATCGTACTGCTGTGATGAGCAGGTCTTGGAAATTCTTGAAGTTTGTAGGAGGGAACTTCTTGTCACAGCTACTCGGTGAGCCAGGTAAGAAAGATGCCCTCCTAGACCTGGTGTTTGTGAATAGAGAGGGACTCACGGGGATGTGATGGCAGGGGACTGTCTCAGCCACAGTGATCGTGATGGCTGAGTCTGAAATTTTCAGTGTAATGAGAAAGAAGGACAGCAGAGTTGCTACCTTGGACCTCACGAGAGAGAACTTTAGGCTATTCAGGGAGATACTTACCAGAGTATGTTGGGAATCTGCTTCTGAGGGCTTAGAAGTCCACAAGTGCTGGTCAGTCTTTAAGAACCACCTCTTAGAAGCACAAAAGCAGGCTACTCCCCTGTGTAACAAGTCAAGCAAACGGGGCAGAAGCCCAGCTTGATTGAACAGGGTACTCCTCATGGAGCTCAGAGGATGATGCACGGTCTCATTTTTCATCAAGAACCTCTTTTCCTATCATAAAACACCTCAGATGGCACTTATGTCACCTATAACCTGTGTCTGAGGTGTTCTGGGCTGGACATCAATACAGGATGGAACAGGACACCAACTCTAAGTGCCAGGGCAGACGAATTTGCCCAAAGCAGCATGAACTTTAAAAGAATGTCTGTCTGTCTGTCTGTCGTGGTGGTAGAAATAAAGCACACACAAGGCAGAAGGACATAAACTAACAAAGAAAGCAGAGGCTTAGAAGGAGAAAGTCAGAGGTAAGTTCTGGAGGGAGACAGATTTCTCAGACCTTCCCTTCAGCGCTACAGGGAGAGCTGGTGAAAACATGATGTCATTGTTTGTGACCCTTGATTTTAATGGGGAAAGTTGCTATTGGCAAGCTGCTGTCTGGGTAATTGCTTCCTTCTTGGTCTGATGAATCTGAGATTTGTTGTCAGCCTTCCAGGGGCACTGAAAAGCTCATCTATTTTTTTCCATTTTCCTTGGATGAAAAGGCCACGGGATTTGCTCAGTTCAGCAGCATTAGTGTGAATGATGATGAGGAAGTGCTAAAGCACCACCAAGACACACATGGCACCACCAGAGCTGTGTGTTAGTCCTCTCCAATAAAAACTAGTTCATAAAGAAATTATCCTCACTTGTAACCTTTAATAGCTACAGCTGGTGCAAGCAGCCAGAGCTAGTTTCTGAAATAAACACTCCTGTCAGGACCTCCAAGAAGCCATGATCAAAGCTTGACACCATTTTCAGTGAGCCCAACGCTGCATCAAAGTCAGCTCTCTATGTAAGGTACCCGGTCTCCCAAGCCCAGGGAGAGCAGAGCCAAGCTGACCCCAACAGCTTTTTAGGTACAATTACACGTGTCCAACACGCTCGCACAAACTCAGGCGTTCAAAGAGGCAGAGTAGAAGAGGTTTTGGAGAGAAAGCAGGAGTGCCTGCTCTTATCAGTACAAGAGCCTCTACTTCAGGAGTGATTTTGCAGCCCCTGCAAAGATCTCAGTTGGCAGAAGTCCGACTGTCACGCTCACTTCCACTTTTTTTACTCCAGGCAATATTGCCTTTTTCAGACCAAAGAGGAAAAGCCCTGGCCCAGGCAGGGATCCTACTGCTTTGTTTTATTCTCAAGAGATTCAAAGCCAGACCCTTTCTCTTTAAACCAATACAATCCAGGGCAAAGAAGAGGGAGCCTTTAATGGCTACAGGTAGCAGAACATCCCCCAACTCCAGTGACGCTGGTGGCACAACAGCACTTGGCACTCACTAGCACACTCGCCACACTTGGGGGCTTTCCCCTAAAAGAGCTTTTGACAAGTAAAGCTTCTGGCCCCCCTCATTATTAAGTTGACAAGACAAGCACACCATTACCTTAAAGCCAGCCCAAAATGGGAAATGAATTCTGACAATAGGGACAAGAGACTCACAGTGTAACTCTGGTGCCTCCTACCTCTCAGAAAGCCGGGCTTATTACAAGCACAGTCAAGTGGCAATAAAACTTTGCTATAGGGCAAGGAAACCAACAGCAGAGAAATAATTTCTCTCTGCAAAGCATCTGCTGGCAGACTGGATTGCTGCTGCCAACTCAAACTGCAGAATTAAATAGTGGCAATATTTGTATGGAAAAGAGGAATGCTCAGCATTGCCCACAAGATCTGGTTTGTCCTCTTTCCATCACCACCCTCTTGCCCTCCTTTGTGAAATGGACCCACTGAAGGTCTAGCAGGGACTGAGAGTCCATCACTTCTCCAGGTGCTTCTCAAAGTATCGACACACACAAGCTGAGGCAGAAGCATTCAGCTGGGGGTTAAAAAGGCACCAAACCCTTTTGCAAACCCCAGTCATCACCTTTTACAAAGTGATGGCTGCAGGAAATTAGGAGCTGGTTCCAGCTTTGCAGCTGGAGCACTGACTGAGGAGTGATTGTTGCCTGTCCCCAGGCCTTAAGGTTGTTATCCCTGAGCTGCTCTAGGGACATCACGAGACTGTTCCAGCCCCAGCCATTAAATTGTATCTCCACAAATGCTTGTCACAGTCTGTTCCTGACGGCACTGGCCACAGGAAACCTCACGTTTGGGGGCCACAATGGCTTAACCACCACCTGTCCCACAGCAAACAGATTGATGCAAGGGCAGCCAAAGTCCTTCTGGCATAGACTGGGAGAAAAATACCAGCCAGGCAGCAGATAGGGAATTTGCAGCAATTCCAGCCTCATCTGGCCCATCTAAGACACTCCCAACAGGTTCAGCGCTGCAGAGATGAATTCTGTGTGATGCTGGCTGGTCAGAGCGAGGGAAGAACCACCTACACATAATGGTCCCACCAGGATGTGCCTTGTCTTGGTGACACTTTTTTTTTTTTTACATGCATGTCAGACACAGCGAAATTCCACATGGGACTTGCTCGTGCCTTCCACCCCCACTGGGTCTGCTCTGGACCAACTGCACGTGAGGAGTCAGCGAGACTTTGGCATCCACACACCCTGTCCTCTGCTTACATTCGGCCAAAAGCTGCCAGTGTGTGGCATTAATATATGCCCACAAGGTTCAGAGCTCGCTAGGTAGACTTGGATCAGTGAAATACCTCTTCCCAGGGTCTGCAGCTGCTTTATAATGGTATGAAATAGGATCTGAACGTGCCAGAGAAAGTTTATCCCATCCTAATCTGCTACCAATAGTCTCTGCTGCCTGTGTTATAATGGGGTTAACTTCCAGTCAGGCAGAGCAGATGACAGAAAGAAGCTAGTTTAGCTCTGTCTGAGCTACAGAACATATCAGATAAAGCCACAGGATACAAGAGCTAAGGGAAAGGAAAAAATTGCTACGAAAAACAAACAAACAAACAAAACCCCCCAAAAACCAAAACCAAACAAACACTCAAAAAATCAAACCAAGCTGTGTGCTCTCATCCATGCTTATTCACATGCAAGTGATAAATAGAATCAGAGTAATTTTGCTTGGAAGAGACCTTTAGGATCATCAAGTCCAACCATAAACCCAGCACTGCCAATCCCACCACTAAACCACCTCCCTCAGCACCACATCTACATGGCTTTTAAATCCCTCTAGTGATGGGGACTCCATATAACACACTCCTAAGGTGGTACTCTCTGAAATCATTTGAAGTACTTCAACTGCCTAAAAGCACAAGTCCACACTCTTACAAACCAGCACAGACCCACAGACCTCTCCCCAGCTCCACAAACATACAGAACCTTTTCCCACAGGGTAGATCACCCCCTTTCCACCCGAGGCCCAGGGAACACAGCAGCCAGTAAGGCAGCGAGGCAAAACAGCCCCCTTAAATGTCTTCAATTAACAGCCCCACTGCCCATTCCAGGCACCTCGCTAACTTTCTGCACATAAGCCAGAACCAAGTCAGCAGAGCATCGGCAGCGAGAGCAGCGGTCTGGAAAATTTGGTCAACTCGTGCAATCGTGTTCTGTAAATGAGAAGAGGCTGAACCGGCAAGAGAGGCTCTGCAGGGGGAGGAGCAGCAGCAGCAGGAAGCGTAATGAAGCTAAAATAATTGAATCCACTTTGTTTTGTTTTTAAATTCTGCTGCCCGAGTTTGCTGATGAAGGGTATCAAGCCAAAACAGAGGCCCAATTTACAATGCTGAGTGCAAAAGCACCAGTGAGGATGGCTCCCGATACCAGTTTGTCTTTCAAAAGTCTCCTCCTTGGATTAGCCCCAGAATTTACAGGAGAGGCCAGAATAAGGCAGGTCTCTGTTTTCTTGCATTACCCTCCCTAGTAACAAAGCCTTCTGGTGCTTTTCACCAATTGTGCCTCTAACTGAATCACAAAGAGAGGAAGGAAGGCAGGAAGGAAAAGGCAGCACCGCCCCTTTCAGGTCTCCTGTATCATGCTGCAAACCCCATGTAGCAAACAGTTTGGACTGGCGTGGCAATGGTGCCACACGGTAGAATTTGATGTAAAGTTTTATTAGTGAGATTAAACACACAGGATAAAACACATCCCTCTTTTAAAGAGGGATTCTAAGAGAATATGGGGTTTTTTGGTGCAAGTTTGTATCTTCCTTACCCGCTGCCCTCTTGATGGCTACGAGCTGTTCCCAAATTTCCTCCAGTTTCACGGAGGTTTGTCCTATCTTGTATTGTCAGTATTGTTGATTCTGCTTCCAATAGTTATTTCCCTTCTGGAAAAACCATAATTCAGTAAGGAAGGGCAGAAGAGATCTTCATTTTACTGCCACACCAATGGCATTTAAGAAAATAATAATAAAAATACCCCAACCTTTACAAATCTTGCAGCTCACGGAATATTACACAAAAATAAAACAGCAACAGAAGTCACCACAGTTAAGAGCCAAGGAGCAGCTTTTCTCTGCACACCCAAGTTTTGCAAGCTAGTGCTTCTAAAGACAGACACCAGTGTCACTGGGCTGTGAACTCCACAGCACTCGGCTTTCCATGAAGAAAGGTGCAACAGCTGAGGGAGTCAAAGGTCCTTTCACAGCCTCGGAAGAGCTCTCTGCCACTCAGCAAATACCACGCACTCAAAAAAACTCTCTGAGGGTATATCATGGAAACCAGCAAGCCTGAAATAACTGCAATACCCTTCAACACTGAACAACGTACAGATCTAGAAATAAAAGAGTCCAAGTGAAGGGGGACAACAAGTAAGAGAAAACCTGGATGACATCAAGAATGCAAACCTCAATTTTATGTGTGTGCCAACAGGCAGATGAAGAAAGATACACGTAAGAGGCAAGATCTTCCACAGGTATAAACATCCAGCTCCATGATTTCATCGAATTTAGGCCTGGCACTGTTCTTTAGCAGTTGTCCTTCTCTAAAGGTCCTTTGCCCATCTAAGTGCACTGTTCCAAGCTTACAAATGAGCTTTCCCTGTCATCTTCTTGGCTGTTTCCCTGCCCTCTGCTTTTGCACATCCTGTCTGATTCTTTAACCCTACCTGGACGTACTGCTCAGCTCCCCTTCTCCATTAGGAAAAAACAACAACAAACAAACCCACAACCACCAAAACAACAAAACCAAAAAAACCCAAAAGGATAAAAAAATTCCTTCTCCTTACATCACATTTAATTGCCTTATTCACTAAAAATCACATTCACCCCTCCTCGTTCTGTACACCAGCAATTGTTAGAACTCTGGGCACACCCTTTGTGTGAATTGTCTTAAAGGGTTTTATAGAGGTCCAGCAGTGGACGCCCAGGTTGACCCCACACCTGTGGAAAGACATCGGCATCCCGGGATGGTACACCTCCAGGAAATGTCGGCTGTGGTTGTGCTATTCTAGGGAGATGTCTAAAGCAACTGCAGCACATGACGGGACACAGGAGCAACAAATGTGTCATCGAGGCCGCTGGCACTGTACAGTCATCACTAGACGAGTGAAGGGATAGAGGATGCTGCAGAGTGAGAAGCAATTGCCCTTATCAGCATTTTTGAGTAGGATTCCCTCGGGGACCTGCAGAAAATAAAAGCATAATTGTGCTTTCTGAAAACCAGAGGTAAGCACAGACACCCTGGCTGATGCTTTCAACGTCTGACCCATTTGGAAGGGTTCAGCCTCAGATCCTTTTCTCAGGCAGGCAGGCAGCAAGCTGCACAAGCTGTCTCAGCAGGAGTTTCAGGGCGTAAATAAGAAACACAGATTTGTGAACAACAGTCTTGCAGCAGAGAGGAAGCCCAGGTGTATTTTGATGGTAAATAGAAAGATAGCAGGGAAGGAAAGTCTCAGACCCACTGCTCCAATAACATTCCTACCCCAGTCCACAAAGAGCTCTCCAAGTCGTTCTGTGAAAATGAAATACCGCTGGTGTCTTGTGGGCTGTGGTTTTTGGGTGTTTTGTTTTGGTTTTTTTAAACAGAATGCTTATGAAATGGTTTTGAATTGTTATTACTCATGTGGGATGATTGAGCTTTCTTGCAGAGCAGTAGTAGATGTGTTTATTCCAGAGAGGCACAGGGTACATACACTGCTATGCAGGAAGAGATCCCAGCAACTCCCCACTCCAGCTCCCTGGCTCTGCACCACAGACAGTGGCAGAAACTCCAGCTGGGGGCCATGAAGCCTGGTGACCATGTAAGGGCATCACCATATAGAAACCCACCTCCCTCCTGAATCTTTCCACAGGTATGCAACAGAAAACAGGAATTTTGAGGTTGTGACCCTATATCAAGTTTGCAGCTCTCACGGAGGTGATGCTGCTCCTACAATCACGGTCAGCACCACACCAGAACCGCTGCAACAGCGGAATACCCTCAAACAGGACAAGAAAGCTGAGGGAAGAAACGTACCTTCCACAGATATCCCATCCTTACCAGCAGGAATCAGTGCTTAGCTCTGAAGTTTCAAAGGCTAAACCATTACAGAATCACAAAATCATTGGAGTTGGAAAGGACCACTAGAGACAGCTGGAGCACAGGAGGTTCCGCCTCAGC
>VWZY01008172.1:145538-166702 GCA_013399075.1 Chloroceryle aenea
TAGGACAAAAGGAAACAGCCTCAAGTTGTTTCAGGGAAGGTTTAGGTTGGATGTGAGGAAAAATTTCCCCAAAGGGCTGTCAAGGCCTGACCCAGGCTGCCCAGGGTGGTGGTGGAGTCTCCATCCCCCAAGGGAAGTAGATGTGGTGCCGAGGGACATGATTTAGTGAAATGGCAGTGCTGGGTTAATGGTTTGACTCAATGATCTTAGAGGTCTTTTCCAACCTACGTGATTGTGTAAAAGCCACGTACCCTTGCACGAGGTGCAGCAATACTGGTGAGGCTGGCCATGCTGCACCGAGCTACACCACCCTTGGGAATGAGCAGATAGGAAGAGTTTGACTCTCTGGACCCACGGAGCTTTGCTCAGTTAGGGAGCACACAGAAAAACTGTTTTCTTTTGCAGCAGCCCTCCCGCACCTGACGGATGGGGATGCCACCTGAAGAGGTCTGCAGGAGAGAACATGCACTGCTTTACAGGCAGACTGTCTAAGCTGGGACTGGGTCGAGGCTGAGCATATGGTCCCCATAACATATGTAAGAAGCAGCTACTGCCTAGAGGAAGGAAGGTGACTCAAGCCGGAATAAGAAAGCTGCAATGCCGCCGAGTGATTTTGTGCCCTGTGGAGGCAGAGTTCATTTTAGGCAATTATCTCATATGCTCCCTACCAACTGCTCTCCTCGCTGATGATGGGCTGCAGTCCATACTAATAAAGACAATGAAGAGTGATCTGGACACTGGAGTGATTCCAGGAATAAATTCCCACCTCCCCAAAGGCTGGAACAATCTAGCAAAGAAGGGCAGCATGCAGCACATATGGCATGCCGGGGGGGAGAGCTGGAGCCAATCTAAGTCATCACCTATGGAGTAAAAAGGAATAGGAGCACAAAAAAGGAACCAACAGCTTGTTAGAAAGATGCAAGATGACATTCCACGTAGTTTAGGATGATGTACTGGGCAGGGCAGGTATGATGCAAGCGGTGTCTTTGTGTCCCCTTCTTTCCCCTAAGAAAAAGTCAATTTTGGACAGTAAGAAAAGCTCCTGTTTCTCGAGCCTGCCCAGTTGCTTCAGGCGTAGACTGGAATAGATCACAGAATTGTAGAATCACAGAATCATCCTGGTTGGAAGAGAACTTCAAGATCCTCGTCCGGTGCTTAGGAGGGGTTCTGTTTCTATTGCTAACAGATGCTAAATTACACTCATCGCCTCTCCACTCAAACCAGGATTCCTTAGGTCAGAGAAGGTTCCAGATCTCTACAGTTCTTTTGGCTTCCGGCAGGCTTGAAGAAACTTACACCAACCTGAACCACGTGAGCGTTTGGCTCTGAGCATATACACGCAGGTGGAAATAAAAGGAGATGACACATTTGAAGCTAATAGATGTGTGACAGAAGATGTATTAAGTTGCTTTGTGGCAAATTGGCTCATCTCCTTTTCCACCACGTCCGATCTCCGTAATGCCAAGAGAGCAGCAGGAGAGCGCAGAGATCACCGCGGGCTCGGACGCGGGAGGAAATCGGTATCGGTGCCGTGCCCTGGCCAGCCACGGGGAGCCGCGAGAGGCGAGGCGGCAGGCGGCGGCTGAGCGGCCGCAGGGGGCCGGAATTGGGGCTCACCTTGGAGCGGAGCTCACCGTCACCAGCTGCGATGCAATCATGGGACATCTTGCTCAGATTTGCATTTCCTGAGCCATTCTGTGCCCTTACGTGGCCAGACTTCAAAATTTAATTCTCACCGTAATTCCGTATATATAACTCCCACTCCTGCAGCCCTGCAATCACGTGGGCAATGAGGCTTTGGAGCTGAGTTTTATCTAAATTTAACCTGTTCTGGAAAGGGGCCTTAACAAGCTCTGACTCACCCATTTCCCTTTGCACTTCCAGGTTGACATAAAGTTGCCTCAGTGGAAACTGGAATCATGCTCTCTGTTCCTAAATCGCAACCTACGCAATTCGGTGCTGCTTAATTCACCTGCCCTTCTCCCACATCCCCCTGTCTCTGTGTTTTTTCTTTAAAGAGCCTTCTCGTGGAAAAGGAGTATCTTCAGCTGGATCATGGCTAGTCCTGTGAGGCTGGTACCAAGCCCTAAGGGAGAATTGCTTGCCCTTTTTTTTTTTCNGGTCTCTGTGGTTTTTCTTTAAAGAGCCTTCTTGTGGAAAAGGAATATGCCAAGGGTAGGTTACATTAAAATCTGCTGGACCTGTGCAGCTTTCTGCTAAGATGTCTCTGTAAAACTGAAATGCATTTGTCTTTTAAACGGCTGGAAATGTTCGTGAAGCATCAATCATCCCCTTTCCTCACCCCCCAAACTTCATCTATTATATAAACATATGGATATTAAAATTACACGTAACTTTTAAAGTGAGTGGTACCTGCCTTTGAGACATTAGGCAGGTAAATTATAGCCTCAGAGCCTAAGGCAAAGATTTGGGGACCATTAGATATATGGTGCTATGGACGTCAAAAGCAGAATAAATTAAAGCTGAGGTAATTATAGAAGTTGGATACTCTCCAATTCCCCTGCAAGCAAGTGGAATGGAACAAGGGCACAGGAACAGAGTGTCCCACTGGGAACTGAAAGCAGAAGAGGTCTGGACACAGAATCTGCCTTTAGTTTATTATTTTCTCAGTACTTAAAACTGTCAATCTCATTTGGCTTTCTGCCTCCTCCAATTAAACCAGCACAACTTTACAGCCTCAGTGCTTTGCTCTGACTCTGGTGACCTCTTGCAAACATTCACACCCCTCTGAGATCTAACAGAACACAGGAACACAGGGCCTGACGCTTTCTTAAGGTGACAAGGATAACAGGGAAAGAAATTGCAGAAACACTGACCTGGAAATATTGATCTTGCCTTTGGGTAAACCCTCTCCTAACGGTTCCAAACAAGCTCTGAAACTGAGGGGATTTAACAGGTAATGCGTTTGCAGTTCTATATACATCCATGGGCAGTGTTGTGTGCACTGGGTGCTGAGCTGCCATGAAACCAAGAGGGTGGCGTTTAACTTGGGGTGCCTTGCCCAGCCAGCAGCCCCCCTGCAGTGCCCGAGCACCACCACTCCCAGCAGCACAGGTACTTCTGCCCTAAACACCATTTTGAACATCTCTGTCCTCATGGGATCTGCTCGATCCTTCACTCTGCACTCTCCAAATACCTGATATTTGTGTTTCAAGCTGCAGTCCATGAGCTCAGGGGAAATACCGAGCAGAAAGTCAAAGCTCTTTGGCTTTTTGCAGAACCAGGACCTTTATCACTTTCCACCTTGCCCTTTAGTACTTCCACATGGCAGAAGGCAGGGATGGAGATAATGATTAACTTTTATGTACTGTGCAAAAAATTGCAAAGCCTACACTTTATAGACAGGTCTGCAAAAAAGACCAAAGGGCTTTTTAAATTAAAAAAGCCAGGCCTTGATAAAGTGAACATAAAATACTTAACATTTCAAAACAAAACAAACCAAAGAAGACTACTGCAGAGAGAAGAGAAATGATCATGGGTTGTAACTGATACTTCATCCACTCGTGGTCTCCTCCCCAGCAGGTCCTTGTCCCCAAGCTTTATTCCTGCCATCAGGCTCCTTCTGCAGCACACTGTACCCACTTTGTACGAAGTCCTAAAGACCACTGTCCTTAGGAAGTGTTCTCTGTCCCACAGGGAGCTCTCAGCTCCATGCAGTGACTCTCCCACCTCCCACACTCTATGTCTCTGGAAGTCCCTTCCCTCGCTCCTCCTCCTCTGGTGTCCAGAGAAGGTGTGATGTCCCATGCCCGAGGTTTCCCCTGACTCAACCATCCCATTTACAGGAACAGGAGGGAAATAGTTGAGACTGCACAGGTCAAACACTCAGCCAGTCCCAGAGCATGACTGCCAGGCTGTTATCCTGGGAAATTCATGGAAACACTTTGCTGCTTCTTGCAAACAACTGTCAAAAGTCTGATGTGCAGCAGGCAGCATTCAGGAGTCTTTTTTTGCCAGCAGAAATACAGTGAAAATCTAAATAAATGTAAAGCAGGGGATGTGAATACATTGTCAGGCGATGTCTTAATTTTTACTGATGTGGTAGAGCCCATGACAACTTCATTGTCAAGGAGCATTGCTTGGGCCTCATCACCATGACCTTCTCTGCTGGTTCAACTGCTCTGCAATTTATGGCCGCAAATTTAGGGCAGGTTGTGCTGCTGGCAACCAACATGGAGACTTCTACCCAATGTCTGCCGAGCGTGTATGGATACCAGGAAAATTCAGCCACAGTGTTCAAAGACCAAAGTGATGACAGGCAGCACTTCTGAGCCCACCCACCCCAGCTGTGCTGTGGGCCTGTTTGGGATGAACTTGTTTCTTCCAGGCTTGGAAAGTCCCACATTTTCTGTGGCTCCATTAACTGGTGCCTAGAAAATGGGAGCCCAGTGCTGCGCCCTGCTAGGTGTGCTGCTGCTGGGCTCTGCTGACTACATCCAGCACGTGAAGGCCACCGCACAGAACATGACAGACACGGCCAGGCCAACTTCATGGGACTCAACATGCAACCTCACATTCAAACCTTCCTCTTCTCCTGAGGAGAGGAGCAAGTTGCCTTTGTGGTGTGTCTCAGCCTTACACATGGCCATAAAAAACCTGAGCAGCCTTTCCTGTGGAAACAATGACGTTGCTGCAGAGTGATGGGTCTGTGAGCTGCACGGCACCTGTGATGCAAGGAAGCATTTAAGCAGGAGCAAGGGTCTGAAGAGAAAAGAGAAACCAGTGAGAACTCTTAAACCACAGCAGTGTCTTAATTCTGAATTGCCAGGGGAGGCAAAGGAGGGACTGTCAAGCACAGTGCCAGGCTCAGTGGTACAAGGAGACGCCAGTGCCTGACTAGGGGAGAAAATGTGTTGACTTTAGGTATGATATTTTCTCGGTGGTGGAGCGGTGTGCAATACTGAGTCGGTTAGCATATATAATCCAAAACCACTTTTCTCCCCATCTGCGGGTTCAGTGAAGCTTGTAAAGGATTCCATATAAGTAATTTTAAATATTCATGCCGTGTTCATCAACCGTGTGTCCCAGTAAACCTACAAGGACAACCCTGGGCTTTCTAGGCAATTTCTCTTCAAAAATAGTACTCTTGCATGCAAACGTTTGCCTGCGTGCTGCAGCGCCAGCATATGCTGCTGCTTGCAACATTAAGCATTATTCAAAGGGATAATATTCACGCTATTACCACAACAGCACACACGCCGTGAAACGCCTTAGCCCTTCTGCTGGAGCCCAGTGGAATGCAGAGCTCCCTTATCCCCTTCCCTGAAATCTCTTGTCAAACAGCATCATTCTAACCCCATCTCCCCCCCGCCTGCTCATCACATCCAAAGAATACCTTGCAAAGACATTTCCTGACTCCCAGCAAGATTTATTTTGTCAACTCTTCATCTTCTGCTGAGGCTGCTGGAGATGTTAACATTGTCCTGCATTTTATCTCTAGTGCCTTGCTGCAGAGGGAGAAGGATCTCTCTTATGGACAGGGTATTCTCAGCCTGACAGTAACAGATATAACTGTACTGTGCTGGGTAAACTACATCGACCTGAGCCAGGTGAGGGATATATCTTGAAACATGAAAAAGGGCAGCCACAGCTTTAGGTTTTTTTCAAAAGCCAGTTTCCCTACATCACAGCAGGAACACACCAAAAGGGAAGAGAAAATACCTGCAACAAGGCATCAGCTAGAAACCTCAACTTGGATCTTCTGCTTTGCACAGGACCTGCTACTAGATGGTAGAGCTCAACATCTATTTCAGCCCAAAGAGTTCACCATCTTCCTTGTCCGGGTTTTTTAATTTTAATTTTATTTTGAAGTGTCTTTGCCATTTTGTTGCTCATTCTTTTCCATTAGGTTTGGTAACTCCCTGTGGCTCGATCTGAAGCGCACTGAAGTCTGCCTCATGATATCAGAAGACTTCGTTGCCCAAGCATTTGCAGGGGAAGGAAACAGCCCATGCAGTATCATACACAGACACATCTGGCTGAACAGCAGTTCTGTCCACAAAAACACAAACCAAAAAAATCTAGCAGCCTGTTTCATATACTTCCCCCTCTTCAGCTATACCAGAATTAGTTCTTGTCAGTTTTGATTGTTAGCTAATTCCTAAGTTATTTATAAAATTTAGCTAATAAACCCACTACCTTATCAGAAAAATAAGCATTCAGAACAAGAAACATTTTAAATTGAGAGGCCACTACCATCAAGAAGACTTCAGAGAGAGCCGACTACATCTTTCTAGTCTCAGCCTCTGCTTTTCAACCCTCCTCAGTCTTGCATAATGAGGTTTTAAAGGTGTATTTGGTATTAACTGCTCTTTGAGGTCTTATCTGCAGATGGAAATCTACTCTTTAGACAGATATTACCAATGTTTAATTCATTGTTGAGGAAAAGAATCTGGTTTGTGAGCCTTGGAAAGCACGTGGATAATGCCTCTCATTTCCAACAGGTCAAGTTAAAACCAGTAGTAGCAGTTTTCTCTTCATCTACAAAAATACTTTTCTTGTATAAGCAGAGAAAACGATGCCCTTCCTCTCCTCGCTAGCCCCACACCAGGAGAAGAACAGAGACAAAGACTAATGATAGTAATTTTTAAAAATGAGTGTTTCCTCAGTCAATCAAAATTAATAAGTAGGCTCCATACAAACAGGAACATTAATGACAAGGGAAGTTTTATCTAAATATTCTGCTTCTGATAGAAATATACTTGATTTAATAAGCACTGCTTCAAAGCAAGGGACTACCCAAGGGTCAGCCAAGAACACTCCTGGGCAAACTATAAACTCTCTGGATAAATGAGATTAAAGTTTACTCTTAAGATGGAAGAAAAAATAAAATAAGACCGGCACTGTCTGACTTGATTCAATCTTCATTGAGTACAAAGCACTTCATCTCAGGCACAGGACATTTTGGAGCACTTCAGGATGGTTTTCAGTTATTTAAAAATACGTTACTTCAGAGATTTTCAGTCTGGTTCTAATAGCAGCTGTCCCAATGACCAGAAACTTCAGTTAATTTATATTGCTAATAACCCCACCGCTGGCAGCGGGATGCACCAGACCTGGTACTCATCTCTGCAATGCTACTGAACTTGATGTGGCAGAAAAAAAAAAGGAAAGGGAGTAATTTATGTAAAATACTGTAGTGGACGAAAGAAAACCCCACATCCTCCACTTTCTAAATTCCTCCTCCAAAACAGCATTTGAAATTTGCCTGACTGCTTTGTGTTTTACACCCTCAGAGCTGATGAGTCTGGGCGTGCACGGACCTGGCAGCAATGCTCATGAGTTAGCAGCCTACCCTGTACCGAACCTGGGGTAGCTGGGGGGGGTGCTGAGACAAAATACAGCTGTACTGGGCTGGTTTCAGTAATACAGTATCGAGGCAGAAAGGAAAAGCTCTGTAAAATGTAATTGGCTGTTTCACTGACTTAGCAAAGAAAGATTTTCAGAGACAAATGGTAACATTTCTTTTAAAACCTCCAGCCACTGCCAACCCAAATCTCTGGGATCCGTGATGATCTGTTCATGCTCGTGGCTATGCGAAAGTTTCCCAAGCTATGGTACACAGCGAAGGCTCGGGATGGCCATCCTTCCCTCTTGAGAAGCCTGGCTATGGCCTCAACAACTTGCCATCTGCCTCTGAACACGGCCTGATAGCGATTCAAAAGCTATTTGCAGCCACTGCTGCTGTCACTGCCACATGGAACCCCATTGTCACTGCTTTTGGTACTGCAGCAAGCTCCATATGCAAAAACCCCAGGCTATACTGTTGGCACGGTGCAATGCCATAAGAGGGTATCAGAGCTTACAGAAGGATATTTCAGCGGCAGCTCCTGACCCCTGAAAGGCAGAATTAGGCACAAGGAGACATTTGGTTGTGCCGACCAGTAGCCCAGCAGAATGGAGATGGCTTGTGGTACAGAAACGTGAGTGTACTGTGATGGGGCACAGCATGCTCTGAATAGCAAGAGCCCCAGAATTTGTAGATCAAGCAGCTGACTCTCCCAGTGCTCCAAGAAGCCTTTCTTTATTCCTTCTCCAGCACCTGGAGGCAAAGCCCATAGCTGCATAAAGCAGGACTGCAGTGTCCTCTGGAAGCTGACAGATCCAGACTCCGACTCATCTATGATTAACCAGCTTAGCCATAGCAAGCCAATGCCTCTACTTTGCAGCAACTGGTTTACAAGACAACAGGTCATGAGCTTTCATTCAGTGGCACTAAGCAGAACTAACCTCTTATTTAAGAGAGGAGGGGGTTTATATTCTCTGTTTGCCAACATTGTGCCAAGATCTGCACTCCTCATGACACAACCCGAATCTTCTATAGTCCTTGGGCCCAGAATCTGCAACTCACCACAAATGCAATCAAAACCAAGAACGTGTAGTCTTGGCATCTGAGAAGTTGCTCTGTCAGTGTAAATTCCATAGCTACAGGAAAAAAATGACCAAACCAAACCAATGCTGTCCCCCTACACGCTTTCCTGTCAGCAGGACCAAAAGAAGCCAAGTTCATTTCAGACTTGGTGTTTTGAGAAAAGTCCTTGCCTTGGCCAAAGCACAAGTGAGCAAGGGTTGAGCTGTGACACTAGGTAAAAATTCTTTGAAATGAAATGGTTATGCCAGAAATATCTGCTTGGTCAGATGATCTCAGGATTGAGGGGGTGTCAGCACATATCAGTTTGGGGAAAAGTGGGGGTATTGTAGGACAAAACACCAAG
Source organism: Chloroceryle aenea (assembly GCA_013399075.1). NCBI lineage: Eukaryota > Metazoa > Chordata > Aves > Coraciiformes > Cerylidae > Chloroceryle > Chloroceryle aenea. The sequence continues at coordinate 154,274 of VWZY01008172.1, forward strand.
AACAATGACACAAGCCCTTTGGGCTGAAAGGAGTTTTCAGGGAACACTTGCTTACAATTTAGTCCTTTGGAAACACACCACTCAACGTGGAAACATCTCTAAGCAATGCCTGTTGCCACTGATAATGGGGGTTGTATTTGCTATCCTTTAAATAAAAAAGGCATTTTGCTTTATCCTTCTTGTTTGCTTTTTCTCTGCTGTCATTACAATAAGAAAGCTCAACAGCTTTCCTCTTGTAAAGCCACTTGCTGTTGCCTTCATCTTTTCAAGGGGAGAACTGATACAAAAATACAGTGAATAATATGGGGTAAACTTTGTATACAGTGAACACTTTGTCTTGGCACCTACAGAGCGACGAGAACACACTGGTGTGAGATAACCCCAAACTGGGGTGCTTTATAAAAGGTGGTGTAACAGTAGCAGACTAAATACAGGACTTGCTTATTATAAAATCTGCATTTTTCGCTCCTTTTAAAGAAGCACTGCATTGTGTCAAAGCACAGCTCTTCCAAACTGAAACTGCCATCCCAGAATGCCATTTCTGAAAAGGATTTTTCCCCAGCAAGCTTTTCTGATGGATGTCCTTGAAATTTCGCAGAGGCAAACAACTGCTGTGCTAAAATGGTCATTTGGCACCTTGCTGTTGTTTGCTGAAGCTCCCTCAGAGCCAGCTCCTGGTTTGTTTTCTTCTCCCTCTTACGAAGATTTCACACAGCACAGGCATGTCAGAGAGTGGAGCATGGAACTGCAGTTCCAAGGGTTTGTTCCCCTAAGACAGGTGAACTTAAATTCTCCACCCAAGCTAACTCCAGGGCAGTTCAGGTGTGAAGGCACCTCCACACCAGAGGGTTAGGAAATGCTCTCTTTGCTTCAGACAAGAGCAAAGCCTGGGATTCAAATGCTCCAGAAATCTGAATCTGATGTTGTCTCCTCTCTAATTCACACTGCATGAGCTCTGAGACCATCAAGTCAGAGGGGCAAATCACTTGCTGTCTTCAAATGAAACAACCACAAAAGCTTTTGCTTCGTTTCCTTCACAGCAGCTCAAGTTAGGTCTTACAAAAAACTGGTCCACTCTTACTGCTTACAGGTGCTTATCAGGAGGCATTTTTGCCCTTTTAAAGATGTTTATCTGCTTCTGCTATTTATCTGCTCACTCCATTTACACAGAGCTTTCAAAAACATCTCTCCTTGACTCTCTGTCGTTCCAACTCTGTGAGCAATAACCAACCAAGCCAGAAAACACTGCTGAAAAAATGTGTGTAGCAAATATTCTCATTTGTCTTTTCTACCCACCTATTTCCAGCCTCCTATGGGGTAAGAGAAAACCTAACTGCACTTCACAGAAACCATCCAGCCACATCTGCAGCGTTGTCTCACCCCTGCCTGGAAGGTACCAGTCCTTGCCCTTTGCTTCAGAGACCTTTAAGGTGTGTAGCTGGCAAAGAGAGAAGGGACCCACAGCAGTGCCTGCCTGGTTTTCCACAGCAGAGGTGTGCCAGCTCTGCAGGAGAGCCCGTGGGGGAAGCTCACAGGCCCATCAGCCCCATTTCTTGTGTTTCCACTGGGGAAGAGGCACTGCAGATATCTGTCTGCAGAACTGGTGATCCTGAGGTGTGTTCTGAATACGTGACAGTGTACATGGCACACTATGTAAGTTTTATTGGCACTTATTAAGGACAATAGGCATAACTTGGTGTGGATGTACAACTTTAGCCAATAAAAGTTGTGGCCACAAGAGCTGGCTAATAAAAACCTTTTATGCTCTATCATCAAATATTTTATATTTCTCTAGTTATATAGAAATACAACAAATCAACATGATGAACAGATAGATACAGACATTTGGCCACTATGAGATGCTTCTTACCGTCGTAAATCATAAGACATAAATAACTTCCTATCATAAGATATAAACCTGCCCAAGTTCTGACGGGCAGTAAGCTCAGAAGGTTTAAAAGCTCTCACGGCCAACGGCTCTACGATGGTGACGCAGAAGTTGCTCTCTGCTGTGTAATTAGGTTGCTCTCACCGAGCTAGCCCAGGGCTTGCAGGCGTCTGGAAGTGGCACAGAACACCCCAGAGAAGGCCCCGGGCTGATGGAGAAGCGCTCTCCGCTGCAGCACAGGCCAGGAGAGCACCGCCAGCCCTCGGCGCTCACGCCTCGGGAGCTGAGGAACCCGCTTCACATCCTGCTGCCTCCACTCGGTGCTGGCGTGTGCAGCTGGCTAATGACCACGGTCTGTTATGTACAAAGCCATTTACTGGGATATGCTCATCTTGTTAATATGCTGTCGAGTATTTCTGCTCCCTTTAAGGGGCAACGCTGGGAAACATTAATGCCGGATGGTATGAAAACAAGGGCAATTCCAGTGTAGACAGCAAGAAGAAATCCACAAAGTGGCCAAACATTTCCATCTGCTCAGTGAACAGAGACTTTCATGCCTCAATTTATGCTGTCTGCTGTGAGCTGCTGTTATGGTGAGCATGGAATCCTCCTCCTATTTGTAGGAGCCATGCTGCTGAATGCTCCTAGTGATGCTTCCCTTGGGTGGCCTCCATGCTCCTCGTCCTTCATTCCATGAATTAAGATTTTAGATTATTTTGACTAGTCCTAGTCACCTGCCAACTTCCCTTGGGGAAAACATCAAACCAAAAGAAACCAATGGTCTGAAGGGATGAACAATTCAAGCTTGTTCAGAGGGAGGCTACCTGTTCACGTTCCCATAGGGTCACCATTGTATCTTCAGGTCCCTGGGCGTGAGCTGGCTCCCAGGTAACCGTGATCTGCTTGGATTCATTTGCTCAATACTTCTGCCATTGGCTTGGGCTGCCAGTACACCCACCTTGCTCATGAAAACCTTAAAGATTATTCTTCCCTGCTCTAGTTCTGCAGAAGCAGGACTCCCAGGTAGGGGGTAAAGCACACTGCAGCCTGAATCACTGTTTTACAGGTTTGCCACAAACACTGATCTCTCAGGCAGCTACAGAGACAGAATGCCTGGCATGTGCTAATCCTTATCAGGGCGAGCCAGACCGAAATGTGTTTGTTTATAATGGTGTTAAAGTTTGCTAATGTATTTTAATAAGTAGTTAAAAAGAAGAGGCGCTCAAAAAAATCTAGTTTTCCTTTGGTGGAAAGAGGAGGAGATAACCTAAATTAAAATAGATGGGTTTTCATACACAGAAAGTAAAGACGCTGTGAGGAGTTGTGATATTTCTCTGTGAATAACATCCATAGAAGCAGACAATGCTTTCTGATGTTATTCTTGCTCTGAGTGTAGGAAAAGCTCGTTTTCAGTTTGTGTGGTGGTGGGAGGAGTTTTTCTGTGGACCTTTCTTGTTCACCGATCCTAACCTACGCAAGAATCTCTACAAGACTGCAGTTGTTATCAGAACACAAATATCATCAATAGGCAAAGGAAGTTAATACACAACAGGTAAAATCTGGAGAGTGTGTTTACAGCATTTGCTTCTGACGTACGTTTTGCATCTCTCACTATACACACTGCTGACAACAATGGCATTCATCCCTACATATACTTCCAGGCTGTGACAATTCATCCCTAAAGACATTAAGATCAATACTTCAGTTAAAAGTAAACTCTATTACAAGATCTGTCAGGAGAGTCTAAAGCCGTTGTTCTCTCCAACGCTTTATTTATGAAAGTGTTCTGGTGATGCAGATTGATTTTCTTGGCTCCATATCTCACCTGTCTGGAAGTGGAGATTTCCAGTACACTGATTCATGAATTGGAAGCTTCTCTAGTTACAGTCCTGTTTCACCATGCACTTCTCTTTGTTCCCTGCTGAAAATCCCCAGTGGGCCCCTCGATGAATCACAGAGTGCTCCTACACTGACGTTGCCCTCACGGGACTCTTCCCTCTCTTCCACCAGTGGTTAAGAAATGTCAGTTGTAATGTCTATGTGCAAGCCAGAGTCCAGGTTAGTTCAGACTTCTGCAGGACACCAGACTGAAGCACAAGCTTGACTAGAAGCAATGCTGAGGATCTACCAAGCGCTAGAGTAAGTGATAAAACACAAACCTGTTGATTCCAGTATTTTGAGCTTTTGCCTTTATGTTAAATGGCAACCATAAAGACAACCACTGTAAAATTTACTGGAGCAGTTACCAGCCATTTGTTTTTCTGCACACATATTGTAGCTTCAGACGGGTTTTGACAGCAAGGGCTGTTTCTGCCTGAGGGACACCAGGAGTACCAAGATCATGACACCCTGGAAAGCCCGATGCCAATTACTGCACAAGTGAGACAGCCTTCCTGCCACGCATGAAATGTTTCCTACAGCCACGGCTGGAAGAGCTACTTTCTATTCTGCTAGATATATAAAGAAAATATTCCTTGGAGAATCTTCTGAAGTGAAGTCGCATGAGCTGAAGCAGCCATTTTGAAAGAGCCATCTGTAAACAGAGGCTGTGACTTGTTTGGCTGGTGCTCAACCACTTGATCTTCCGGCAGGTTACTGCAAGAGCAGATCAGAAGTAAAGGAAGACCAGGCAGTGTATAAAATACATCAATGTTATGGCAGATGGTGTTCTACAAGTCACCTGAAAAAAGTATCATCTCAGATGAGCTAAGATTATTTTGTTGTACTTGACACGATTCTGCTGCCAAAGAGTTTTCCAAAGTAAAGAATATTTGTTATTTAGGAGGCTCTGTAAGCAGAACTTTGTGCAAACAACAAACTAGGTCAGGTCATCAGATTCAGACTGAATGACATGCTTCATGCACTGCTTGTCCTATTCTTTTGAAATGAAATATTTATTTAACTGAGGGATGATAGAGATCTGTTTTGCTTTGATCTTATTTGGAACATAGTGAATGCGAACAGTGGAGACACGATGAAGGGATGCTGGAGTAAATTAGTATATCCTGAAACATTAAAATATATGCCCCTAAAATTTGATTTTTACAAGGCAAATACATCTTGCCCTCTCTCCCTGGACATTTTAATTACATAGAATACCTAGCATTCATTTTCAGTATGTGCTAACATCCAGTTAGTTACAGTATAGTGTGTGTCCGTATCTATGTGCATGTGCAGTTTACCTTCAGTCTAGAATAATTCAAGTGTGCAGCAGGCAGATGAATCAATAATTCAATCCACTGCAGCAGGCACCCAGGCTAACTAATAAGCAGCTTGTTCAGGTACCCACCAGCTATACCATGTTGCTTCTGTAGTGTAAAAACAGCCTTAGCACAGAGGGCATATGTTCAGCTAACCCCTGAATTAGTGGCCTGAGTAGGTGATAAGTGAAATTTTTTTTCCCCATTTCACTGAATTCAGTATGGCTGCAGACACCTATTAAACTACAAATGAACAGAAATGACTGAGGTTTATCTACTGTTTAACTTTGGATATTGAGATCCACAAGAGTGAACCAGCAGTTATCAAGTTAAATTGGCATCACTTTCAGGAGGGACTGAATAAAAGGGTTTGAGATAGGAAGTTGAGGTACCTCAGGAAAATTCTGATACAGTCTCTTCTCCTTTGACCCATACTCTACTGAGGCACTGGAGGCAGCTCCCCTTCTCCATCAGTGACCCAGAAAATTAAAGAAACAGGTCACACATCCAGAAATGCTGGAGGAACTAATAGTTTAGAAAAGAGATGGCTCACAGGGAACACAATCACGGTCTATAAATATCTTCAAGGCAATAACATAAATGTTTAAATGAAAGATGGGAATTACCCGGTCTCAGAAGTTGGTAGTCAAGTTGGCAGGATAAGTTAAGGGAGAGAATAACGGGTAAGTGAACAGTGTTTCCAGGGAAGCTGGCTAGGAACCATGACTGTAAATATTCAAGAGCAGGTTAAATCAGATACTAGTGGGAAAGATGCACTGAGCGGACCTGCAAGATCCCCAGAGCTAGATGAGACTTTTCTAAGACATCTTTTCTGATGCTACTTCTGCGATCCATGACATTAGGGTAAGCCCCAGACAGAGAAAAGATTACGCTCACCAAACTAATTGCGGCTGCTTAAATGACAATTATCTGTAAGCAGGTGCTTCAGTGACTCAGCACCTGCCACCTCCTTCCTCCCAGTGACAGCTTCTCTGACGTGCTAATGCAGAAGGTACCGCACAACCCTGATGCAAATTCACCGTTGCTAATGATCCTATTAATAACACTGAACGTATCTGCTGCTAATCGTATTGATATAAATAGGATTATTAGTTCCATGGGCGTCAGCCGGGCTGCTGAATGACACTGTGTACAGCAAGCTCCCCGAATGACTCATTAGGCTCACAGAGAAATAGGACCTCCTGACAGAGCAGCACCTGGCCAGCCTCAGGCGTTAACGCCTTTATTTCCCCTCCACCGAACGGCCGAAGTGCAGGGACTGATTGTTCTCAAATTAAAACAAACCAGGAAACCCTTCGGCACCGGAAAGCTGGGACTGCAAAGCCAGACAATAGCAGGTTGCCCGTCGCAGTTCCGGGGCATTGGGATGCACCTCCAAATCCCGTGTTTCTATAGGAATTATGGCTCATTTAGTGACTCTGTAGCTACTTCACATTTTTTCTCAAGCTCCACATTCAGTAGGTTGCATCACATTCTGTTTCTGTTCACCCACAAACCCCACACCGATTGCAACACACTTCCAGGCCTTTCTTTGTTACACTAGCATCGGAAAATTTCGCTTTTGCCTCGCTATTCCTACAATATTTGGCATTATTACCACCTCCTTTTGGCCGACGTGAACCCCCAGCTAGCCATGAGGAAAGCTGAAACAGCTCAAACTCTACATTTAAGGAACAAACTTGAGATCCCCCGAGTGTGATTTTCCAAAGCACTTCTCATTTCCACGGCACCGGGTACAGGCAGCGTGCAGAGCCAGGGGGTCCCGCCTGCAGCTGGGAACACTCAGCATTTATGCAAATCCGGCCTCATATACATCCTATCAAGTACCACATAATTAGGCATATGCAAACTGTGGCTCAGAGTATTTTGGCAGTGCTCAGGATCATCCATTGCCTGTCAGTGATCCCCAACCATACTCACTGCTTGCTCTCCTAGCAGGAGAAGGGCTCTGTGGAAGATCAGACCCATTATCTCAGAATCCAGGCACGGCAGAGGTTGGAAGGGAGCTCTGGAGATCACCTGGTCCAACTCCCCTGCCAAAGCAGGTTCATCTAGAGCAGGCTGCACAGGAATAAGTCCAGGTGGGTTCTGCAAGTCTCCAGAGAAGAAGCATTCCCTGCATATTCCCTGCACAACCTTCCCATGTGTCCCGTATGAGGAAGACACTCTGAAAGGAAAAACTGCATGAGCACCTAATTCAGGACTACATCATAGTGCAGGAGCACAAAGAGGGAGGGTTAAGGCTGCGAAGACAAGGAATCAGAACTCCTGTGTCCACTATACTCCTATTAACCTCTTAAACCACTTGTGGAAAAAGCAAAATAAGCCCATTTTCCTAGGTAGTGACTCAAGAACCGCCCTCGCCAGGTTTATGAAAGCGCCACCTTACACTTTCCTAACAGCTTTTAGAAAGCTGAAAGGCTGGCATGGTAAAGACGTGAGGACATGTGGGTTTAGCAATAACCACACAGTGCCTCCTGTTCCTTAGTTACAGTGTCCAAGACGAGCATGAACTACGTCAGACCTTCTCTTGACAGCTCCCTAAAAGGAGGCTGGAGCCAGGTGAGGTTGGTCTCTTCTCCCAGGTAACAAGCTGAGCAAGATCCCCTGACTGGAAGCTAAAGTGAGACAGATTTAACCTTGACAGAAGATAAATTTTCTTAGAGAAAGTCTAAGTATTGAAACTGGTTACCACGAGAGGTGGTAGGCTTGTCCAGATCTGGAGGCTTTAAAATGGATCATAGAAACATAGATGGTTGGGGTTGGAAGGGACCTTAAAAGATCACCTGGTTCCAACCCCACCCCCAAGGGCAGGGACACCTCCCACTAGACCAGGCTGCTCAAAGCCCCATCCAGTCTGGGCTTGAACACATCCAGAGATGGAGCATCCACAGCTTCCTTGGGCAACCTCTGACAATGTCTCACTACCCTCAGAATAAAAAACTTCTTCCTCATTTCTAATCTAAATCTCCCCTCTCCCAGTTTGAAGCCATCACCCCTCATCCTATGCAAACCCTTGTAAAAATTCCCTCCCCAGTTTTCTTGTAGGTTCTTTAATGCTGCTTCTAGGAGTAATTTTATGGCCTAGACAGCTGGGAATTAAGAGAGAGAAATTGGCCTAAAGGTTCCAGAAGAACCCTCCTGACCTTGACCTCTATAAATTCTCTCCCAGAGTGGACCAAGTTTACTTTCACCATCCTCATCTTGCCGTTCTGTGCTGCAGCACAGGGGAGGTCACACCTGGCTGCACTGCCTTGGGTGCTCCACAGCCAGCATCAGGATGGGGTTCTTGCCACACGTGCTCAGCCAGGCACACTGAGCCTTCCCCTTGTCTGGCCATTTCTTCCCTCTCCAAGGCACCAGAGCAGCTGCCGCTGGAGCTGCGGGCACCGGTCGGGGAGCTGCTGCTGTGCTGCACGAAGACTCCTTTTTCTTGAGGGCTGCCTGGCGAGCGTTACTCGGATGCTCAAGAGCACGCAGATCACTTCATGTGAAGTTGAAATGGAATTTTCTGCAGGCCTCCGGGGATTTCTTTTTGCTGGTCTCCCTTGCACAGTGCATAGCTTGCCTGCTACAGTCGTGGGGACATATTTCAATTAATACATTTCTCGTCTCTGCTGCTCACAGCCAGGAGCATAGTTTAATGTTCTGAGAAAAGCAACTCCTCAAACTACGTGGTCTTTGGGCTTAACATAGGGAACTGTGATTGAGCATCTGAGTACAAAATTATTTACCATAATATTTATTGTTTCTTTTTCCTTTAGTGCTCTCGAGCACATAAATAAAACTCAATTTACTATACAGACAGCATGAAAGCCAGACAACAGATTGGGCTGAGTGGAATCACTGCTTCACAATTCAATTTATCCATCTCCTTTTGGGTATTTTATTTGCTCTCTGGATTAACAAAGTGTGTAGGAAGAGCAAGGAGCCGTTACTCGGATCCGATGCACCAACCACACAGGTCCAGAAGGTTTCTCTGTTTCCGTGGGTGTGTTTCTGTGCCTGTGCCCACTGTATGTACATGAGCTCTGAACTCTCAGCTACAGGGTTATAATTCCCACTAAGCCAAGCAACACGCTCACAGCTATCAAGGGCAGGTTAAGTGCAGCCAAACCCAGGCTGTGCAAATTAAGGGTTCAGTTTCTATTTTTCATTCCAGATCTCACTGTCTCCTTCGTACACACTTCCTTGGTGCTTTCCACCACACTCTCCTGATACGAGTTCTTATCAGGAGATTGGAACAGACACGAAAAGGATCAGAGGGCTCCTATGAGGCCAGGCTGATAGAGTTGGGGTTGTTCAGCCTGAAGAAGAGAAGGCTTCAGGGAGCCCTTCTTGTGGCCTTCCAGTATCTGAAGGGGCCCTACAAGAAAGTTGGGGAGGGATTTTTTACAAGGGTTTGTAGTGATAGGATGAGGGGTGATCACCTCAGCCTGGAAGAGATTCAGATCAGAAATTAGGACGAAGTTCTTCATTCCGAGAGTGGTGAGACACTAGAACAGGTTGCCCAGGGAAGCTGTGGCTGCTCCATCAGTTGATGTGTTTTATGATTCTATGACTTGAGTTTCTCACAGTCTCCAGTACCTGTTCCTATGGGACTGCATTCCTTTGTAACAGCTGAAAGATAACCAAGATTATAACTTTCAAAAATATTTATTACTGGATGCAAAGAATCATAATGTATGTGTGAACTAAACCCAGAATCTTTTGGGATAGAATTCACCCCCATCTCCTCCCCTGTACCCAGTTGCTCGCTGAGGTTTTGCTCCTGTCTGCATCTTCTCTCTAACCTGAGACAAATGAGAGTCAAGACCCAGTTCACCTGTCCCTCAATTTCAGACTTGAACTCACTCACTTCAGCTATCTTCTTTGATTCACTTTACATGTGCTGCTTTCTCACTTTTTTCCCTTCTTAAGACCAAAGCTCAACTTCCCCTGGTCTCTACTTCTGATTCTTGTATCTCTTCTAGCTCTGGTGTAGTTACAACCCGAAGGGAACGATGACCAGGCAGATATGGAAAACCCACCAGGTCAGGAGAAGCTGAGACATGAGAAAGCAAACAACTGGAAGAAAAGGACTGAGCTGCCCCAAGTGCTTGCAGATGGACAACCAGAAGAGACAAAAAGTGAGGCAGGGACAAGACAGAAGCCCGGTGATTACATCAGGTCTGTGCTGTTCTTTCAATGGAATGAAAACATTTCTTCTTTAATTTTTGGTTTTGCTTCCACTTGACAGTGTGTCATATACAGTCATTAAAAGATGAGTGGATTTTTACAGCTGCTATTAGGATTGAATTTTATGTTCCTCCAAAAAGATTCCCTGTTTAGGAAATTAAATTTCAAAGGCATAAATAATCCCTCACTGCCACGTACATTCCCTTATTTTCACTATGAAATAAACAGATGAAAAGAAAGTTTTCACCTGAAAACCAATATCCATCAAATTCTGAACTCCAGCTTCAAGCCAAAGGCTAATGATAATATTTGGATCAGTGACACGAAGCATCACGTCCCTGTACTCCCTGGGTCCCAGGGCCTAGGTATTTGCATGAATCACTAATGTCCTGAACTGCTGATCCTCATCAACAAAGCTTTCAAACGCACTGTCTTGTTGATAACCTCTACAAAGCTCAACCACAGCTGAGAAATGCTGATCCAGGCTGATGCACTTACCTCCCAGCACTTCACTCTACAGTCTGATAAAAATATCAGTGCATAAGAAGTGCTGATGCAGCCCTGTTAGAGCAAGATTTCCTCACCAGAGAAGCATCCTGGCCTTCCTCCCTGTTAGCTATGCTTTCAGTCAATGTTTGGCTGGAGTGTCCCAGGGAGGAGAAAGTATTAAGCAGCTCTGTTCTCAGCAGTCAGACAAGGTTATGGTGGCTCAGAAACGATGACATAGCTCTCACCAAAGAGTCAGGGTGAGAGAAATGAGAAAAGTATCATGGCAGATGAAGGAGAGGAGGGACAAATGCTGAGGTAGTTACAAACAATTTTTGTCTGCTTAAATTCATTTGCCCATGTCAGGTTGCGGGTGCCACAGGCCTAGAAATAAGTGATTCCTTAGGACTGTCAGCAAGGAATTTGGTGAACTATGACCAATGACTCCAACTGGTGCCACACACGCTGGCCCACCCGCTCCTCTGTCAGGTATCATTTGCCTTTTCTAGTACAGATCTTGGGTGGAATATCTGAAGTCTTCAGAGGTTACTACCTCAGTGTGTCCACTGCTTGCCTTAACACCACTTTCTAGGAGCAATTGTCTTGTTCAGATAAACAGAAGTTTCTTATCATATAATCCAGAGCACTTTTTTACCCACCAGTGGGGATCCAGACCCAGGCACAAGACGCCAAACTACAAACACAGCTCTTCAAAGATGGCCTTTACATACCTTTGCAGCCATTAAGAACAGCACATTAGGAAAAGTACCCCAGGAGGACGTTACCTGTCCTGCTGTGATGACATGATGCAGGGCTGCTTGCAAACCCAATCAGCTTTTCTAAAGGCTGCAACTTTCCCATCTGAAGAATGAATGACTTGAAAAAGGCAATTCCACTGTTTTCATTTTGAAAGACACTGTTTATCACCCTGAAAGGTGATGACAAAGCCAAATACAACTGTCAACATCCTTCTTCTGCTGAATGGTGTATCTGTGATTCTGGGGAAGTAGACTTTTGCATATAAAAGATATTTTCTTAATCAAATTTTTGTAGCTCACCTATGAGAATCAGCACTGGTATGATAAAAAAACCCCAACCTTAAAAATCCTAAGCTAAAAATAAGTACTGTCACTCCGAAAGCTGGAAGCATTTGCAGACTCCAAGTAAATGGTAAAGCTGAAGAATTCAAACAGGAAAGACACCAAAGGGAATGGCTACGAAATAAACACAAAGCAACACTGAAAAAAAAGCAGCAGACCAAACCCAGGTAAGGAGAATGGAACAAGAAATTATTTGCAATAGTTCAGACTGTATCTAACTCAGAGCTTCTTTAGGTAACACCAGCTGTTGATTTCCCTGTGAATTGCTTCTCTGGTCAGGAAGCTGTTTTTTAATTGCACACCAATTGCTTCCGCTCTCTGCAAGACCTCTGCTCTGCCAGGCACACAAGAAACGGCTCAGGGAATAGAAAACCAATAAAGGCCAAAATGATAGTTTTCTGGAAAAGGCCAGTGTGATATTTAGCCTTACATATTTCAAATGCTATACAGTGGCATGAGTAACAACTTCAACTGAACGGGATTTGCTTTATTAAACTGGGGCTGCCCTCTCAAGTTGACTTCTGACAGCCAACGTCAGCAGCAGCAAGCTCAGAAG
>VWZY01008172.1:171551-189154 GCA_013399075.1 Chloroceryle aenea
AAAAAAAAAAAAGAAAGTATTTTTCATAATTCCCGTGCGGCACTAGGAGGGTGGGCAGGATGCTTGGTTGCTTTTTCAAAGGTCATGAAAAGAAGGGCATGTGCCTGATCTGCTACCCCATAAGCTATCCTAATTCTGAAGTTTGCTTTACAGCAAACGCAGCTCACACAATGCCTGATTAGCTGAATCCCCGGGAATAAAATCACCAACCAAAATCCACAGAGAGGCATTAACTGATGAAACACCCTCCAAAGCGTAGCACAGAAGATTTGGCAAACTGCCTTTGCATTCAGCTGAGATTTCCCAAGTGGATGAAGGGAACTGGATGTCCAAACGTTACAGGCATTCTTGCAGGAGCTGCACACTTTTCATTTTCTGGAGATTAACCAACAAGGCTGGATTTAAACCAACGAACGGCACAGGAGAAACTCATGGGTTTTTCACACGCAAGAGAGCGGAGATACCAAGATAACTGAAGGGTGGAAATTTTTATCCTTACACTAAACCATCTTTCTCAACTATGGACACACTTTAGTCTTCCCCAGACACGTATCACAGCAGACAAGAGCAAATTTCAAACCTCCAAACGCATTTGGATTTGCTCTTCTAAACTGGCTGCTGGAGGCTCTTCGCCTTGAGCCATTCAGAGTATTGAAGGATGCCACTCAGTCTTACCCTGCTTTAAACAGCATTTACACATTTGCAGATGGAATTTAGAACCACAGAGCCTTCTCCCAGTGCTAAATCCAGAGGACACTCATACATGGCAGCTTATTCTAAGATTTAACACAGACCCCCCCACTTTGTATACAGAGAATTCCACTTTTTCATCTGCAGCTGGGATGGTAAAATGTGAATCAGCTTGCTAAATCTGTTCAACAAAATGGAAAACAACCCAGTTTCCATCTGAAGAGCTACATGGATTTGAAGAGTTTACTGCACTTTCAAATGAGAACAAGCTGAGGCCAGAAAGACCTTCCTAGCCCTCACATCAGACTTCAGTAGGGAGAGATGTCCCTGAGAGCTCTTCCTCTCCGAGCAGAGGCTGGCTCTGGAGCAGCCTCTCTTGCCCCCTGAGAGCGATGGGATTGTGAGTTCTCTCCAAGACAGCCGAGGTTTCAGCAGAATTTGCCAAGAGGAGGTGCTGAGCAGTGTGTGAGCTATCACTAACCTGAACACCAGTGAAGTCAACAAGTCAAAGCCTAGACATCATTTTCTTGTCTAATTTAATCCTTCTGTCAGCCTCCTTCCTTCCTCCTCTCTATTCCTTTGCTCGTCTGCTGCCCCCCCTCCCATACGTGGTATGTACACCATTAAAATAACAAGCTGTAGGCTCCGGGATCATTTCCACCTCTTTGCTTTCAAACCTGTCCCATCTCTGGACAATTTGTACTTTTCTTAGCAGAAAATGAACTCCTCTGATAGCATCTGACACAAGAAGATGAAGCAGCCAACGGGAATTTTAGTTGCTATCCAACACTTAGAAAGTGATGGAGAGACAAAGGCCACTATAAATATATGAACCTTATTGCTCCTGTGGGGTCTTACGGTGAGAGGAGGAAGCACATCCTAAGTACAAAACAACTTCATAGGCTAAGATACTATAAAATGAGGCTTCAAATGGACCCATTTGCAAGGTTCTGCGGGTAGAAACACACTCACCCACCTCTGCCTCACATTTGTATCCTGATGTGACTCTACCTGCAGACCTCCAGCCGCTAACACCGTGAAAAATAAGTAATTACAGTAATAATACAGAGGGGTTGGGAACAGCAGGAAGGGAATAAGCTGAGACAGATGTGCAGGAAGAAACTTCTGCAGCAAAGACTGAGCCACCTGCTGACTGCATAACAGACAAATCCCTTCAGAAGCAAATTCAGTCAGAAAGCCAGTAGGTGCAAGTTCCATTCAAGTGAAGTTTTCCTGCCAGTAAATATTGCTTTCATTACTATCCAAACCACTACCTATATAGACAGGCAGGAACCCTTGAATTTACAAGCATTTGTAATAAGATGGTGCATAAAATCTAATAGGAACATATGTTCAGACTTTGAAATAGCCTGAGCAGCTCCTCTTCACAACAGCAGCGCTAGTCCCATGCAGCTAAGAGCCTCCCTGCTGCTAAGGCCATCGGTCCCCATCGCTGTCAGAGACAAATCAAAGCCAAGCACATTCGACAGGAGCTGCTTCACTTCTGCGAACGCACAGAAGCCCAGCTCAGCTTGCATCTTGGGCTCTGTAAGCAAGGAAAAAAGTACATCGACAAGAAGAGAAAGGGGAGAGAACGAAGAAGACAAATGGAGAAGCGGAGGGAGGGTGGATGCTGCATTCACAGGTTTTATCCTGAGCTAACGCTGCCCGTAGCTGGCCACACCTGAACCGTGCTCGCAAGACAGTGCTTTAAGGTGGCCAGAAATATCCATCGAGTCCCAGAGACGAGGTAGATTTTATGGAGCTTTGAAGGGAGGTTGAGAGGGCAGGAGGAAATGAGGTGCTAATGTTGATCATGACAAAAACCACTGGAGCCAGCCATAATGGGACAGTGGGAGCACGTCTGATGGGAAAATGAAGGTGTGAAGGGATATATGGACCACGCTGCTTCAGCTCAGAGCCTGCCCGGTGCCTCTGAGCACCTCAGCAACAGGAACGGGCCACAGCTGCCCACTCACAGCTCCTTGCAGCTATTGGCATCCTCTCCCAGATTATACCCCAAACCCTTTGGTGTCCATGAGACATTGTGCAGCAAGGCTGCGGGAAGCACGGTCAGAAGAGAGACATGCTTTGTAACTGTAAGGGACTATGCGCTCTATCAAAATGAGATTACTTTGTCTCATCAACCAGGCTTTTGTTCTTGGTGGGCCTAGATTCCAAGCAGAAAGGACACAACCTGATAAATGAGATATGTCAAGTACAGTTGAAGCATCATTCCTCATCAGGAATAAGAGGTTTTAGAGGTTTTAACTTGCAGTGAGGTAACTAGCACCCCAGTGCCCTAAAGGGCCCTTTCTGATAAGCCACGACATGCCACTGTGGAGGAACTGGCACAGCCAAAGCCCCTGAGATTAAAAAGAGAACTGAACTTCAGCACCCTGGGAAGGAGCTGCAGCCACTGAGCCCTTGGGCGAAAGGGCTGCAGAGGCTCTACCAGAAGTGGGGGGTTTTGGTGGACCCCTCTGATGGGTGCGTTCCCCAGACACCAGCCAGATGCAGAGATGTGTGTAGACTATGGGTTTTGATTAAGTGTAAGCTATGAAGCAGGCTATGAAGTATGAAACACTTCATGAAGTGTAAAATATTGCTTTCATCTCTGTATTTCTAATATATGTGTCATCATTACACCAACCCTTTATTCCCTTTGTGAACTGCCCTTTATTTAATAAGCCGAGCCTCGAACATCTGTCCAGGTAGCTACACCAGCTCACTGATTAATGACAACTGCACAACTGGTGGCATCTGGGATCTTAATGAAGTCTGGAGAATTACTATTTTGCTAATCCTAAAGTGACGAATTAGTTAATCGGGCTTTTTTTTTTCAGGACCATACATTTCCATGCCTTAAGCTGACTTGAATGCAATCGTCAGGCCCAGCCTTTGTAGCCACCAAGAGTTACATTTGTCTGTTGTGTCTGAATAAATTTGACACCAGAGTGCTCTGAGGCACCGCCCTGAGGTTTATGTATGCTTGGGTGGTACCATCTGCATTTCTGGATTTTGAAATATTTAGGTTCATCAATAAAGCTAAAGGGCAGCGAATTAAAAATCAATAGAAAGGCAGACTTCTTAAGGCAACACTGAGGGAGTGCAGGGAATACCTAATTACTGGAATTCATTAAAGTCAGGGACGGGTAATGGATTTTAAGAAGGACCCAGTGTTATCATTATGCAACTTCACATAAAATGGGTAGTAAAAAAATCCACCCTTTGGAGTATGAACTGACAGATACAAAGGTCATGAAGTAACTCCTCTGCCTTTTCAGCCTGAAGTAAATTACTGCACAGCTGATTAGATAAATTACTGGGAGGAGCCGCGGGTCACCTTGACAGGGCTCCATCGCCGTTACGGGCGGCGCGCCGACGCGCCACGGGACTCACGAGCTAATTCAATATGGCAAAGGCTGCAATACCTGGGTGTTGTTTCCTGTTACGTTCCTGACAGAAGGAAGCTTCTAAAGCATCCCTCGTCCCTCCCAAAACACAGAGAGGGAAACAGGGAGTTTTTGTTTACCTTGCGAGAGCACTGACCTTGGACCACCTTCAGGAGAAGTAACTGTCTACAGGGACAAGCCTACCTGTGACATAATGGTGATGGAAAGAAACTCCTCGGATTCACACCTTCAGAAGACAGAAGAAACAGAAGGAGGAAATCCTCTGCCAACACAGGCAGTGACAACCACATTTCTTTTCAGATTAAAGCCCTCTTTTAATCTCATCTGAAAACCAGTGTCAGCACAACACTCAAAGACAACTTTGAACAGGAAGTATTGGACTGCAGCTAGTTAAGGGAAATCTCATCCTCATTCTTTATGGCACTCTGAAGAGCTGCTGGGATTTTTTTATCCACCATCCCCTGCATGCGTGTCAGCCAGTGCCTTGTTTAAAGGGAGAACACAAAAGCAGAATCTACAAAAGAAGTACGAAAATTTTAAAGAAATCCCCAAATACTTGTGATGATACATCCATGGGATTGACTATTCTCAGACCTAAGCTAAGCTGCTTAACCAGGCTGACAGGAACAAGGTAATACCAGAAACCTAATCAGGCAGTAGCTGTTTCTCCAGCCTTTTCCCTCACCAGTCTGGCTCTGGGCACTTCCTACTTTAAAACCCTTTCTGGTACAGCGCTGGAGTGTTAGGACTATCCCCACTATCCCAGCACCCTCCTCAGCAGGTTGTTTAGAATTCCTCTTTCTTGATTCAACCGTTGTAATCCAAAACAGGACTGGATCTTAGGGACCCATCCACCTTGGAAAGCAACAGGAAATTCCATATAGATCTCTAACAAACTCCCATAGGGTCTGACTGGTCTATTGGATGGTCATTGGCAGAGGGAAGAAGACCCGAGTCACTGAATGCAACCTACAGAAATACAAATCTGTGAAAACTAGAGCTTGTTAATCAAATATGCAACTTCACAACAACAGTCTTTTCCACTAGAAAACCCATTTGCTGAAAAATCCTAACTACTATTACTATGGCCATCTAAGAACAGCTCAGCTGAAGCATCTCATTACAGAGTTTCTTGCCCCAAAGGTGCTTGTAGGGGTCTTTTTTCAGTGTGATCTAATCCCAAATGTTTCCTCAAACTTGGATTAAGAAATTACTAAACTACATTTTCCTAACAGCATGTTGATTTCTGCAGATCGAAGCTTGGGTGCACATCTCCTAACGTGAACTGAATGGCCCTGAAGATGACATTTCCTGGAATGCAAGGCAGATCTTCCTCTGAGCTGTCTGAGACACACTGCAGAAACTGCATCATTCTGAATAAACCCCGGAGATGTAGTCCGGAAAAGCAGGCCAGCCCAAGAAGGAGGATGGAAAACAAATCACACGTCTTAACTGTAATTCCCATCTTCTGTGTAGCTTAAAATACTAAACAGGCTCAAAATGAAATGCTGCAGAGTCAATCAATAATAGGAATTAAGAATATTCAACAAGAAAGTGTTAAAATACTTCATTTTGATTAAAGTCAAATGCAGTGTTTCAGAATTCCCACTCTGATAAAAGGTCCCAACTCACCCTTTAGTACCTGCCTGGCACAAACTCAAACTCAGGCATTCCCACCATGGTGGAACCTTCAACTTTTGCCCAGCTATAATCACGGTCAATTCTCTTCTCCAATTTCAAAGGCAACCCTGAAGTCATCTCTAAGGAGAGTAAATTGCTCTTTTTTNTAAAAAGTCTCACTTTTCTGAAATGTGAATGCCTCCAGTGAAGTCTGGAGAGCCACTATTTATGGTGATTTATTAACCAAATACAGACACATCAAGGCACCAAGCTCAGACAGACATCAGCAGGGGCACTCCAGGCCCATTCAGCTCTGCATGGCTATGCTACCTGCATAAGGTGGAGGTGAATCTGGCAAGCTGAAAGGAATTTGCCCTATTTTGGGTGTTTTGGCAGCACACAAAGCAAGATCACGCTACCGAGCCGAGCCTTGCATCTGCTCCCCAGTAGGTGTATGAGCTCCAGGCAGCCCAATTCCCACAACCCTGCCTGTGCCCAGAGCAGCACCAATGTGCTGAGTCAGCTGCTGCTGCACTACCCGATGTCCAGCAGGCCCGTGCCATTCCAACCTGTGCGGGCACGTTCGGCTTGATCCCAGCTGTTAATCAGATCACGGCCTGAAGTATTTATTGTGCTAAGGTTTGCACTTTCATACACGTTTGCAGCATCGGGGGACAGTGCCATTAATAGCTTGTCACACACTCAGCAGCTTAGGGAAAATTTTTCTTCTGGCTGATGCAAGTTTCCCATCTGGGACCACAGTGGCTGCGTGGCAGGGTCCTCGCTCACGTTTCTGCTGACAGGCCCTGCTCAGGAAGCACCACAACAAAGAGCATCGTTCCCCTCTCTCCATTCTCTCATCCATTCTAAGCCAGCTGTGCTGCACTGATCACATTTACCTTCTGCAATAAAACATCCAACACAAAACGATATCACGGGAGCCATGAGAGGCTCGGGAAGAAGGGGAAGGGTCATGAGAGGACTGGAGAAGCAACGACCTGAAACTGGAGGTAGTCAATTAGCAAGAGCCAACAGTGGCTCTTACTCTTTCCTCTTACCTCTTTGAAAAGCCTGGGGGAAAGGCATGAGTTGGGTTGATAAAAACTGGAGCCACTCAGCTTCGGGTTACTGGTTCAAACTAAATTTCCAGTCTAGAGCAGCAGAAAGTCTCTGTTATCCCCTGATGGTTATTTGGTAGTTTAGAAGAAAGTTGCTAGAAATGTCATCCTGTGTGGGGCATTTCTTTACTGCCTGTCCAAAAGCAGCACTAACGCAAGGACAAAGCACATGGGGCCACCACATCATCATGGTCCAGCTCCAGCTGTACCAAAACTTCCTCCCCAGCAGAACAAGGAAAGGAACAAACTCCTTTGGAAGGNTCACTGCACCAGGGTGCAGAGCAACACGAGCTGGCTCTGGCCAGAGACATACCAACTAGAGAGACAGACCTAACTAGAGCCAGACACTCCCTCAGTGCCATCCCACCACATCCCAATGGGGTGGGCAGAGCGGGCTGGTAACACCAGTGGCTGCCATTGGCCATCCACAATGATGTGAGGTGATGAGAGAAGCCTGGAGTCAGCTCAGCAGTCCAGGCTGAGACAGTTGGGTCTGTCTAGCCTGAATAAGAGATGGCTTTGGGGAAACCTTATAGCAGCCTTCCAGTATCTGAAAGGAGCCCACAAGAAAGCTGGGGGGGGGACTTTTTACAAGGGCTTGCAGTGACAGGATGAGGGGTGATGGCTTCAAACTGGAAGAGAGGAGATTTGAATTAGAAATCAGGAAAAAGCTCTTCCCTCTGAGGGTGGTGAGACACTGGCACAGGTTGCCCAGGGAAGCTGTGGATGCTCCATCACTGGATGGGTTCAAGCCCAGGCTGGAGGGTGTTTTGAGCAACCTGGTCTAGCAGGCGGGCAATCCCAAGAGCAGTCCCCTGCAAACCTTCGCCAGGCATCGGGCTTGCCAAGGGCACTTGTGAAGAACAACGTAATTTTCACCTTGCCTTCACTTGAAGCAGACCCACTTTGAACATCTTTTTCTCCCTTGAATACTTAGTAAGAAGAAATCTGTAATAATCAGTTGCTGGTGATGAAAGGCTTCTTCCCTTCACACTTCTGCTCAGGATTCCGCCTGGATTGCCGACCCTCTTGTGACACCACACCCCCTCAAAATCCCTTCACAGCCCTTTCTTTCCAACCTTTCCTCCCCTCCTACCCATCAGGATTACACACAGTATTTATGACCATAATTTCCCTGTCTCTTAAGAGAGTAGCCATCTGTGAAAACCATGCAACACTGATTCTGTATTTCACATTAATAAGTCTCATAAATAAACCTGACTTAATTTACAGTAACTGCTTTCTCAGAAATACAAAATGTCCCACTCCAGTTTATGATTCCTCGCTGGCCGCCTAAAACATTGGGGTGGTTCTTCAACTTGTGCACATATTTTATAGCTACTGCTGCTTTGTACTGTGAAAAGAAAAGAGAGTAAAGAAATTCTTGATTCCCAGCCCCCCAATTCAGTAGTAATGAGTTGAAAGAAATGTAAAGTAACAGCATCAAATTTACATTTGCTTGGAAAATTATTCTTGCTCCCATTATGCTTTGAAAGGCATATTAAAAAAAAAAAAAAGTCTTAGAGGCTTCACTCTTGCTATAATGTGCTACACAAGAACAATTTCTAATATTGTCTGCCTGGTATAAAACTAGCTGTGGTGACATTAACAATATTTTGTGGTTAGAGAGCTGGCCTGGGGACTCAGAAAATTAAAACTAGGGCTCAATATTTGACGGTTATGGATTTCCTGTGCTTTGTTGGATATAGAGTTTCATCCATCACTCTAATTAGTTATCTTCTACCTAATTCCTCTTTCATCTTTGCTGAGCAGCCATATAGCTCATATATACAACTGTCAACTCAACTACCTCTTGGATAACCCTCTCTCCCCACCTCCACGGAAGACCTCACGTACAGAACCAAAAAGCAGGGAAATGTGTTCAGGTTTCCCCACGTTTCTGCCAACAGCACATTCTCAGTGCTGGCTCACTTGGGTCTGGCTCACTTGGGTCAAGGAGCAGAGGCACAGCCTCCTGGCCATTCTGAAAACCCATCTGCTTGTCCACAGTCTGGCAACCTCTATAGCACAAGAACGGTTCATGGTTCTGAACCCTTCTGACATCCTATCTCCAATGCACAGAGGGCTGGGATAAATGGTGCGTCACTGGAATCATTTAAAAAAAGCAAGGATTTTCCAGCGTTAGCTCCAGAGACACTGATCAAAGCCATTGTTTTCACAATGCCTGTAGGTTGGGTGTGACTGCAACAGGCATTTGCAGGAAGAGCTCTGGTGGCTTCATACCCAAGTAGGCATTTGCAGAAGGTTTTCTATAGAGCAACAGGTACCTAGTGGAGAATCACCCTGTGAGAGCCAGACAGTACAGCTGTTCTACACCAACACAACCATCTATTGATTACTACTGAAAACAGGTTTATTTGCACTCTGTTCAGCACATTACCCGCCGAGAACCTCTGAGAGAGAGCACTCTGGTGATGTATTATTGCATTTCAGTCTTTCATATTTCCTCCTAGTTGAAATAACTCTTGCAGTGCCACATTTCATCTCATTTACACCAGCTTGCTTATGCCTGTGAGATTTGATTTTATTATTTTAAGAGGACAGTTCAAATGCCATCTCTACTCTTCAGTCACAGCTCAGGGGCACCACATGCCCATTTTTTTCCCTCTGAATAGATGACACGTTTCTTAGTCTGAAGGGATGACTTATTCACAGTATGTAACCACATCCAAACAGCAATCATTTCAATTAGGCCTAGAAATACAGACTCGACCCCTCTCTTAGGCAGAGGTGACATCACTAGCAGAAGACAGTGTGACAGCAACAGCCAGTTACAGTGAAGTCACTACAATGGAAAGGGATCCGCAGCCAATACAGCGCTTGCAGAACACTGGCTGTGTAAAAATGTAACCTCCCCATTAGTAATAGCTTCTAAACCAAGCACTCACAGCTTATCAGCATTATTAACATCTGCAATCTGTTCAGTGCTTCCCTTACAGTTCTCCTGAACCTTGGATAACAGCAGAGTATCTGCTAACAACAAAAATTATTCACTGTCATGGTTTCAAAGAAGAAGTAGAAAACACGAGCCTGTTAAGACTTAGCAAAATAAGATGGGAACAAAAGTGTTCAGAGTTCTGTTTAAAGTCTTATAATTCTATGACTAATTTTCTAGGCAGAGACTAGAATGTTGATGATCTCCCTTTGCTCATCGCCATGAGCTAAAGAAACAGCAGTATCAGCTTGTGACCACCTTTGTCCAAAAGTAAATTCCATCAAGCAGAGGAAAAAAAGGTCAGGAGAGAGGTTTTTCAAAACACAACATCTTTCTATTTCCAGAACTTCAAATAAATTGCACTGTGACAATCTAGTGAGATGTAACTGACCCAGTAGGCTTTATTATCTTAGACTAAGAAAAGTGTAGAAAGCAAAGCAGCAGAGCAATTTTTCTCTATATTGTGTTTTCCAAGACTATCTTAACAACTGCTAGTAATTCTAAAACCTACATAAGTTGATATAGTAACAATAATAAATAGGTTTTCATATAAGAACTTCCATTTAAACCATAAAAGTTCCACCTAAAATGTCAAGAAACAACGATGAGAGTATAGTGATGTGCAACTGGTTTGGTTTTTCACTCCCTTCCTTCCCTGGGACCATGTGCACTTGCCACAGAGATGCTGAAGCAGTGAGAGGAGCAGTGAGGTAGGCAACTACGTACCTTCCCACAGGCAGTGAATGCTGGAGTATCATGAGGAGAAACAAAATGATCTGCAAGGTGCAAAAAATCAGGCACTGAATATGTAGTCCTGTTCTGTAAAGACAAAGGCATCTTTGAAAACATTTCTGCATGCAAAGTTTGATGGAGATAAATGGTCCCACTGACCTCTCTGGTGCATCCTAAAGGTACACACCACTCAAAATAAGTAAAACAATTAAGGAAGAACACAAGCAGGCTTAAAAAAATACAAGCCTGTTGGTAAAGGAGGTAGCAGACACACTGCAAGTGAGCTTTTGAGGTTCCTCCCTAATTAGCCAAGGCAAAAATGTGAAAGATAATGATTCACAACTATAAGGTCAAGAAGAAAAGAGAAAGGTGAATAGTAGAAGGTTAGCCCTCCCTTAAAATGATGTCATGTTTTCTTCTGGCGAGTTGGAGGGTAAGCATTGCTGAATAAATTACCCTTTTAAGTCTTGACTCATGCTTCAGTATTTTTTCTTGAACATGTGCTTAAGTTCTGTTGATAGAGAAACTTACTTAATCACCTGCTAAAGTACTTTTCTAAATTGACACCTAAATCAGCATCTATAAAAGCTTCGTTCAAATCAATGGGAATCTTTTTATAGACTTTAGTAAGAGCTCTATCAGTCATGAAGTGAAAGGAGAGTGAATGAAGAAGTGGAAAAATCCAAGCTGCTTTTCCTGGAAGACCAAGCTCCAAACCCACTCTATTTAGTATTAACTTTCTTTCATCATCCAATATTAAATGACAGCACTAATAATATGCAACATAAAGTTATTAAGCATCTAGTCCCGAGCCATCAAATTAGTCAGCTGCAATGTAATTAAAACAAAACCAACATTAACTCAAAAGTGAAATTCACTGCAGTCGAGATGAGCAAAGCCAAAGAATAAAAGTTCATTAGAACTAGATGAAATTCATATCCAGATTGGTCTAAACTCTGGGTAATTAGCTTGAAACAGCTTGGCATTATCCAAGGAGGATATGGATAATTGGGTTCAACATCCCTGAAGATCTGCTGTGTTCATGGTGACAATAAACCATTTGTGCTTTGAAGCTGCTTCCCTTCCTGCTTTCTCAATCAGCCTCATCTGACGAGGGCTATTGACCTGATAATTTACTTGTCACAACTTGTTAGTCAAGGCAGGACAAAAGCAACAAGGCATGGGGGTAATCCAAGAGATTAATTTGTCATAATGACTTTCAGGGATCCTACCCATTGTAGTGGAGCTCAATCGCACCTCTGAAGCTGTTTAGTCTAAGACAGGGAGCACAGAGTGGAAGAAAATACAGAGGATGAGAATTATTGTCTTATCTTATGCAAGGTGGCCAGAGAAAGATAAAACCAGGTGTAAAGTACACACCCAGCGTCGCACCTGAGCACTTGACTTCATCCCCAGTCTACTTCAAACACTTATGTGTGCTCGAGTGCAGTGTCAAGAAAGGGCCTCCTTGGGTTAATTGTCTCCTGACTCCAACCACCACCTTTGTGAAAGGCTATAGCTGAAGAAGGAACCGACCGCCAAACTCTGGGGATTTGTTACTCTGCTACTGTGTCGTGGCCAACCTGACACAATGTCATTGTCTCCCCACCATTCGTCTCCACTGCTTTTAGTTGTGAGAACAGTTTGAGGGGACATTTTCTGCTCAAAGGTTTAAGAAGGAATAGCACCTTCCAATGATCCTCCACATGAGCATACAGCTGACCCAAAGTGACAACAGGGCCCTGAGACCCAAAAATGATCTTTGGGCAATCCCACTACCTCCCAGGGTTGCTTCTGCTTGATAGTTGCCTGAGGTTGAGTCAGCTCACTGTATGACTTAAAACAGTGTGTTGTAGGTATGAAAGGAGTAAAACCCAGCTCAGTTTAATGCTGCTATTCTTATGCATACAGCAATTAGGTATCAAACTCCCAAACTGGGAAGCTGGATTAAAATGCAGGATGCATTTCTTTTGTCAAGTGATGGGAATTTGAATCTTGCAGAACATTTGAGTGACTCTGGAAAGTGTGTCATTTGAGTGACACTTTTTCCTCTGGAAAACTGAAATTACAAAATGAGGTCATGGAAAAATGAAAACTAATATTCTGAAGTAGTAACATGAATATAAGAGTTGGGATTTCAGGAAAAATAGCAAATAATGCAAGTACCACAAGCAAATTCCATGAGGACAATGCTGTCATTTTGCTACATTGGTCTTGTGAGAATAACAAGGGCAAAAAGAAAAGAATGTCTCTTCCTGTTCAGCACCTCAAATTCCAATGCACAAGCAATCCTGTCCTAAAAGCAGAGCCACACAGCTCTTCTCCAGGACAGAAACACAGCGTCCAAACCCTCGGTGAGCTGGAGAACACGTGGCTTACCAGCTATACCATCCCTCCAGCACTACCCTTGGCAGCAGGGAAGGGGTTCCAGAACTGGAAACCTCCTGGGGTTCCAGTTTGCTGGGTTGCAGGGTAGTCAGGTCTTAGCCTGCACAATTCAGTCCTACTCCACAACTCCCTCAAGCAGCCTCTCTTCCACCAGCCTGCCCTGAATCTGAAAGTCTGACATTGACAGACAAAAGGCACCCTGGGAAACAAAAAATAGCAAACCAAATATGCAAGGCCTTTCACATCCTGCTGATGAGCAGATACCACCAGCGAGAGCAATAAAAAAATGTTTTCTTTCCTGCATGCACATGGGAGAAGGAAGCAAAATTTAATTCTAAATGCAAATGTCGGAGAAAAAAAAAATCCCGTGGAAGAGTAAGGGCAGTAAGGAAATCCTAGACACAAAATAAAGAGAAAGCCTATGAAAGTAGATATAGAAATCAGAGATAATAGCTCAAGGATGTTTTCTTGCTTGCTTTTATGATTGGCTTTAATTAAAGATTCTTCAGTTTTTCTATTCACAGAGTTCATTTTCCCTCCCCTACCAGCCAGCAAGAAACCTGGCCCCGAAGGTTATTTTTCAGTATTGATCAGGTTTTTCCATCTCTCAGTTCTGGGTGTGGGTTTTTAGTCTCTGTGTTACTGGGAACTTTGACTGTGCTGCATAGGATCACCCATAACACCAGCACTGGATCCTTCTCCAGGAAATCCCAGGCCTGTCATCAGCTGAGGCAAGAAGCTGCACGCCAATAGTCGCTGTACACGAGACCAGATAAATGACAATTCCACAACCTAAAGATACTGTTAATCAGGCTCTAGAGCCTTTGCCCAACATTCTCCAAAGGAAGGGGAAAGCGAGTTGTTGAAATGGCAGAATGAGAACAATTTTAAA
Source organism: Chloroceryle aenea (assembly GCA_013399075.1). NCBI lineage: Eukaryota > Metazoa > Chordata > Aves > Coraciiformes > Cerylidae > Chloroceryle > Chloroceryle aenea. The sequence goes on from VWZY01008172.1 coordinate 185,364, forward strand.
AAAAAAACAACCAAACAAAACATTAGATGGAGCTCCCCCTGCTCCTGGGGCCACTGAGGACCTGGAAAAAGCCAGACCCCTCAAAGGCCTCCAACCATGCTGTCTAAAGCTTTTTATGGCCAATTCACAGGACCACAAGCTCAAGGTGAGACTACCTTGGTGAAAGCCTTCAAGGTGGAATAGACAGGTGCTCAGATTGGGTGATCCACTGTTCATTTCTTCGGTAGACATGGAGCCATCTACAATTACTTCACAGGAACTCCAAGCACCCTGACATCCATGAGAAAGCTAAGACATCAAAAGATAAGTGATTGGCCAGTAATCATGGGGAAGGTTCTCCTAGGATGAAGAAGAGAATATTCTGCTTCTGCTGATTCTGTTTCATTGGTGTAAGCTGCAAGAGCTTCCTCCCCTCACTTAAGCACATCTGTGACCCTGCACAACAGATGGGAAAAGAACATATTGACTGCAAAAATCCTCCAAGCCCTTTCCTCGACTCTTCCATCCAATTAAATGGTGATGGAAGACAACGACCATTTAGCAGCAATGAATTAGTGAAGACATTGTGAATACTGCAACATTTCCCACTGCCTCATGGCCAGCTTGTTACTACTTGTTCATAACGGTGAATGATAGGAGCAAGAAAAGTCATTCTGTCCTCGTTAGATGTTCAGATGTCTCAGACCAAGCTTTTCTGTTGCATCGTTCTGCTGGTAGTCATTTATTTACTGAATAGACATAGAACTGAATGTGTTTCAGAGTGGTCAGCCTCTGGGAGAGGTCCACAGAGACTGAGGAGTCTCAATCCTTAAAGATACTCAAAACTCGCCTGGATAGGCTCGTGAACAACCTGATGTAATGAGAGCTGCTTTCAGTTGGCTTAGATAATCACCAGAGCTCCTTCTGAATTATCCTGATTCTGCAACTGATTATCTTACCCTGCTCTTCCACAGCCCAAGGCAGCTGAGAGCACTTCTCCCTCAAGCAATCAGCTCTGGAGTGGCAACGCAACTGCTTCGGCAGGGGACAGCGGCTGTCGGGCAAGCGGATGGCAGCCCCAGGTCACCTCCATTCTTTGAGCTGGATTCTACTGCAGTCATTCAGTGCCTCACACAGAATTCAGTTGGACCCAGACCTGGTTCCCTGAACAGGAAAGGTGATGAAATCTGCTGGTATTGAACATAACAAAACCAACCGTGAGCCGAGCTCTTTGGCATAAGACAGAACGAAGCCAAACATGTGAAATGAAAACTTTTATGGACAGTGCCTGAATCATGACTCTAAACTTCAAACTTCTAACATTTACTTTTTGTCTGACAAAGCAAAAAATACAGGATTCTGAACCTTCTGTGTGTGCAAAGAAACTTATGCTAAATAAATGGGAATGCAGAAACCGTAAAGAATCGGTAAATTCTCTTATTTACCTCCTTTCACATTTGTTCTGAATGACACTAACTAAAGAATGTGGAGAAAGAGTTTATCTGAAGCAAAGCTGTATCACATCTTCTGGGTTTATTAAGAAGTATTTATATTTTTAGTAGAGTGACACCTCCTAGACACTTTTCAGTGCATGAAAATTCATCAGAGCTCAGGATAACTGCTAACGTACGTGATGGTTTTAACAGAGCAGCAAGTGCCTCTCTGGAGCATGTGAAGACCGTGAAGTGTTCTCAGACTGGGACGGTGCTAAAATGCCATAATGAGCTGGATTTATTTTAAGTTACCGGATCTATCAGATCCGGTAACTTAAAATCAGAAGGTAGGTTACAGCATTCCAAGGTGGAAAATTATCTGCAATTATTTTTGTCTCTTCATGGAAAAGTGAGACCCAGTGACCTCAAGGCAAAGTCAGGAACAAAGACTCAATGCAGAACTAATTCTTCTGTGTAGATAGCAAGGTACACATCTTGGATTTGTTTATTCTTCTCTGAGGCTTGACTGCTTTCAGTTTGAACTTCATTGTTGAACTCACTTGGCACAAGCTCTTTAATTTGCCCTAAGTGACTTCTCAGCCACCACAGAATTGTTAAGTACACTTTACCTCCCAGTCATCCAGCTTCGTGTCACCGCGGTGGCACCATCAAGATGTCCACAGATGAAAAAGAGCTTTTTTCCCCCAAGTAACTTGTCATTTCTAAAACTCATTCATTTACTGTTAAAGAATTCCCTTCCCTCCTCTCTCATTTTCCCTCCATGTTATCATACTTATTTTCCTCCACTATATTCTGCCAGATTTTAAAGCACGCTGCTCACAGTTACCACCGTATTTTTTCTTACCCTCCCATTCCTCTCCTGTAATTTTACACCCACCGTCTGCACCCCCAACGGCATCCGAGGATTCAGAACCAGATTTGACAGATGTTACCTGAAAGGCAGGTAAAGAAGTTGTCACCTCGTTGTTATGTGACATCATTTATTCAACGACACCATCCTGTGCTCCTGCTTGTGCCTTCTACTGCCCTACACCACGCCGTAGACACCTGCAGACTGACAGATCCTCCTGACCCTTTCTAAAACTACCTGCTTCCTTCAAACATCAGTGCAAATTATTTTACCAGACATACCTGCTTGACTTCTACCATGATGAATTTCATTCTTACTCCTACCCCGATTAGGTTTTCCAGGTCTCTTTAAAACATTTCTCTTCCTTAGTATTCAGGGGACTGCAGGACTTCTCTCTTCCTTATCACTTCTTCCAGACAGTTAATGGAACTTTTAATAGTACTCTTCCAGATACTAGGAAAAACTCCTCTACTAAAAGGGTTATCAAAGACTGGAACAGGCTGACCAGAGAAGTGGTTGAATCACAATCCCTGGGTGTATTTAAAAGCCATCTAGATGTGGTGCTTGGGGATATGGTGTAATAATGGCCCTGGTAGAGTTAGATAATGGTTGGACCTGATGATCCCAAAGGTCTTTTCCAACCACTGGAATTCTGTGATTCTCAGAGCTTGTGGACTCTCCTCTGGAGACTTTCAAAAGCTGCCTGGACGTGGCCCTGCTTTAGCAGGGGGGTTGGGCGAGATGATCCCCAGAGGTCCCTTCCAATCCCTATCTTCTGCGAGTGGGATTCTGTAATTCTGTGATTAAATAACACAATTTATTAAGAATATAGGAAGACTTCATGGAAGACAACAGATCTAACTCACACCAAGCTCCTGCTTATTAGTGCTTACCTATGTTTCTCACAACAATTTTTACTCCATCTAATAACAAGGCAGCAAGTTGTCTGAAGTACTCTACCAACCATTCCACTACAATGCAGATATATTTATCTGTTCGGGTTGGGGTTTTTCACCCCCGTTGCCATCCAACATGTAACTCAGAGTTAAAAAGAACTAAAAGGAAGATGGGATTTTTACCATCACGACCTCACTGAAATCAAACCAAGCTATGGCAGTGTAATCAAGCTGAGAATATGGTCCTATTTATTTTTGTTAAAAACACACTTTTTCTTACACTACATTGGTGGTGTAACCAACTGACAACTGCACATTTTGCTTCAGCTGAAATTGCCAGCCACAAGCACCATTAAATACTTGAGCACTGCCACAGTAAAGCAAGACAAGGCGTTCTGTTAATTCCATCCTCAAATCAGACAGTTTCTTGGAAGTTTCAAGAAGCACAAAAAATCCAGGAAACTTTAGAGCCTGAATCACAGAAACCACAGTTTAGTGTGGCCAGTGGTTGCTGTAGATCAGCTAATAATGCCAGACTTTTTAAAGCCCAGAAGAAACTACTCAGCCTTCTGGTACAGAAATGAAATTGGGAGGGGGGAGGTGTGAAAAAAA
>VWZY01008172.1:192585-226638 GCA_013399075.1 Chloroceryle aenea
GTGTGGACCACCCTGCCAGTCCCCCTCTCCCAACTACCACAAGAGAAGAGATGGAGGAAGGTTTGTTGTTGGTTTGTTGTTTGGTAGAGCTTTTTTCCTGTTGTCTCCACGAGCAGCGGGTTACTTGTGTCACTTTCCAGCTAACAGTGTGAGGTCCATCCCAGCAGAGCTCTTCCCATGCCTGATGTGGCCAGCCCATAGTCTGTGTAAGGAATGACACCTTCCCCAGTCTGAAAGCAGCATTTGCCTCTCATCTGCACCACTGTGGAGTTTGTACCAACTGCAAAGGCCCCACAATTTGCTTTGAACCTTTCTTCTCCCCCTGACAGTGATGAAAAGAAACTCACCTTTTTTAGCACAAAATGCTGCAAGCAGTGAAGTGGAGGCCAAGGCGTGAGTCCCCCTGACCCCCCTGGGCCTCCTCCTCCCCCCTCTGCCCAAGGGGCTGGCTCTGAGCTCAGCCCTGAGCCTCCAGTCCCCATCTGCTGGTGAGATGTGCTGGTGTCCAGCTCCAGCCCTGCCTGTGCCAGGCAATGGACTTCATTGATCCATGGGTAACTTCCCAGCTTGGCCTCGATCACCACTCTGGACCTGCCTGGTGTCACTGGATGTGGTTCTGACCCTGACTTGCATTCCCAGCTTGACTTCAGACCTGTCTCATTACCACAGATGATGGGGACTCTCAGCTGGCCCTCACCACCCCCCCAAGACTGTCCCTGTTTGCCTCACTGAGGTGAAGTGGAGCTCACCCTGGCCAGCCAAGACCCTGCCCTGTCTACACTGTTACTGTACTCAGGTGCTGGACCCCCATCTCTTAAGAAGCACAGTTGGCCTTCACTGCCCCACAACATTCATGTCAGAGGTGACACAGCCTTAATTTATCTATTATATGAACAAAACAAGCCCGAGTCCAAAAAATAACTAGATAAAACAGACTTTCACATGGAAGAAGATGAGAAAGGAAACCTCTATTGAGCTTCAGATGTGAGTTTTGCAGTAGAAGGAAATTCTCAAAGGACTCTGTTCTGTGATGTTTCTGAGCTGCTCCTCTCCTGTAACACTCACTCCTCCTGGCTTGCAAGAGGTTGGGAGGAGGCAGCCAGATACCTGAAGCCAATGCACAGTCTTATGCCTACTACTGCCTTGGAGACAGTGGAGCTTCCTTAAACTCCTGTTGTCTGCTAAAACTTTGCTGAACTTGAGAAAATATTCCTTTTTGTGAAAAGCAGTAGGATAGCAGCTGACAGAGGTTCCAGCTGTGCAGGTCTCCATTACAGTAACTGCAAGAACTGGGACTCATTAGCCAGCTGCACAGAAATACAGCCAAAAATAGAGGGGGTAACAGGCTTCCCTCTTTCAGAAAACTCTCTTCCAGCTCGCAGCTCCAAGCTGCACGTTTTGCAGTGCCAAGGAAGCTGGGGAGCAGATCTTTACACACTAACTCGGTGCAGGTCAACTTGATTTCAAAGGAACTGAAGTCACCTCAAAACCTGAATGCAGGAACTTGGGATTTCTGGTGCCAGGCTTTGCTGGGTCCAGAGCAGAGCATAGGGAAACTCATTCCACAGCCGTACATACCGAAGAGAGGACCAATGCACTTTCCTTTTCTCCCTAAAAACGTGCCTTCTCAGTTTGTTAGTAGTGTGTACTTTATACTCTCTGGAGGAAACGACCCTCATTTGTTCAACTTGTCAGCGCTGAGAGAACTTGCTCTGATTATTCAAGTCCTCGAATGGGGGCTTTCCAAGTTGCAGTTGATTGACATGTTTAACACGCTTCTCTCCACCAGAGCCTATTACCTGATTTCACAAACTTCAGTGCCATCTGTGCTGCTGTCTGTGGAGTAAAGAGCACGTTTTGATCGCAGTCACTTACATGCCTGGCCTCATTTACTGGACAGACTTCCCTTCTTGGACCTGCTGCCTTCTGAGCAGAACACTGCTCTGGCAGATCACAGCACCAAATGTGCCTGCGGAAGGAGGGCTGCATTCAGAGCAGGTAGCATTTCTCTTCACATCACGCGAGGTATTTCACTCCGCTCCCAGCGGTAACAGAGCCCTCATATGTTCACTAACACTGACTTGCAAGTAGGCAAAATATGCAGAAATTGACAGATAAGCCTCCAAAGAATGTCCGAGATCATCCTGGGAACTGCATTCCAGAAGCTGAGGGCACCCACAGTTCTGGGTACAGCTTCCATCAAACCGGGGAGCTGGCAGCCCAAGGAAACGCGCTCAAAATGTAGGAAGGGGCTTTGGAAACACAACCACTGCTGCACCCGGGGAGCAGGGGACAGCAGGAAACAACTCAATCACTTCCAAGCAGAAAATAAGAAACTCACCACCCAACAGTTTGTGACTCGGGTGTAATTATTGAGCATTACAATAAGCTCCTTGTGTGGCTTATTATGCTAATCAGAACTGGCTTGCTGTTCCTCTGCACACCCTCCCATCTGCTTGTCATTTGAGTTGGTCGTCTCTCCTCTGGACAATTTTGACTGCAAATTCTTTTGAGCTAAGGACTAATTTTCTGTTAAAGGTGTAGAAAGCCTGGTCTGAGGTGGTCTTGGTTTTTGACTGGGGTGTTGAGAAACTGTCAGCACACTCCCAAATTAGCTGGCATCAAACAGACCTCAGGTTAATTTTTGTTTTGCTGTTAAATTAACTTGCATCTTAAAGCAAGAGGCACTGAACTGAAAAGGAATGTCTACCAGTAAAAAATCCACCACCTAACAGCAGTGACTGGATCAAATCTGTAACATCATTTCCCGTTCCTGTAAATCCTTCTCTCCCCTGGCTTTTAAATCTTTATCGAGTGATACAAGTGAAGCTCTGTCTTCTGCTTGATTTCTCCAAAAATCCAACACTTCCTGACAGCTGAAGAACCTGTGAGCAGCAGATGTACAGGCTCTTAATGATCATGGCAAAATAAACACCTCAAAACTGAGGCTTCTTTGGAAAACACTGCCTTCTATTTTGGTCTTTCTCCTTTCATGACTTTGTTCCCTAAGCACTGCTAAATCAGTAAGGTCATTTCCCGAGGGAGCACTAATGACTACAGGGGACTAAAAGTCATCTGAATGCTGAGACTGGGAAACCTCCTCCCAGAGAAAGATCTCCAAATCCTTGCATTAGGACGCAGTGAGAGTCCCAAAGGACTAAGTAGCTGTTAAATAATCAGCATGGGTCTCAGCTTGATGGAACTTCTGTTTCTGTAATTGTCTGAAGTGGATTTATGTTCACAACCGTAGGGATGCAAAAGTATCAGGGCAGTAGTGTCCATCTACATGGGGAGGGCAGTAAAATGGTACAGGAGCTTTCATTCTAGCTTGTATATTAACACAGCAAAGCACTAAGCCACAGTCTAAATAAAATCAAAAAGCTTCTATTTTTAAAGACAAAAAAATCTTTTACCCAGATCTTTTCCAAGAGAAAAACATAGGAAGAAATTGTCAGTGAAAACCTGTTTATCTATATTGAGACTGTTTATGAGAAGAAAAGCCCATTTCTGACCAGCTCTTCCTCTCTGACACTTCTTAAGAGGGAGTTTAGATGGCACAGGAGTTACAGATCTTCTCTGTATTATCTCCAAATGCTGATGAACAAGCTGCCAGCCAGCTCCAGAGTTCAGAGGCTAGGGGTAACACAGTAGGTAAAATTAAACCCAATGGCTCCTCTCCAGATCCACCTCATTGCATTCTGCCCTCGTTTGCAAAGTGTTCCGTTGGCTCGATCCACACAAAGATTCACAGCCCTGCCTTTCCCCCAGCCCCTGCAAATTTTTTTCAGAAGCAGCTTGCTAAATCAGTAGAGAAAAAAAACCCTCAGACTTCTGCTACCAGATTAAATAAGCACTTGTTATTAGCTTTAGGAAGTTCTGGATCCAAGTTTGCTGCCAACAGGAGACAACCACCCCCCTGCTCACAGACAGGAAGCAGCGTCATGCCAAGACTCAAAGCCAGAAGCCATTGGGACATTACAGCTGTACCACATCTGCATGAGGATCTGAAACAAAACCCTTTGTCAAAGGAGTCTCAGATTCCTGGGGATTGAAATCTAGGCTGAAACTGGGATTTTACATTTCAACTCCATCTCAAACCAGCAACACAGCAGCTAAGCCCCAGCATGCCTGAGCAGCGTGTGGTAGCAGTGGAAGGAGAGCATGGTACAGGCTCTCCTGCTCTGCTCACTGTTGGTGCAACTGCAGGACTCAGATGTTCATTCTCCAGAAGCACAGGACTTCGTGAGGCACAGAAATACCAGCCTCTGTGACAGGAACGAGAAGATAACACATGGAAGAAGCAGCAAACCGCTCACCACAGAAGCGTTTTATTTTATGCACTGCTCTGCTCTTGCCCTTATCTCCTGCTGTGGGCCCATACTGAACCCTGTGAGGTCCACCAGCAGAGCCAGCCAGCCAGCGAGCAGCGAGGGCAGAGCTCCTGCACTCATTCTGCTCAGTTTACAAGCAGCAATGGGCTGCTTCGCCCCTGACAGCTCAGAAACCTCATCTTGAGACTGGAAAAATCATGCTACATTTCCCCTGACTCTTAACAGCAGCACAGGTAATAAAGACTCTGAATTGCATATTCAGGACCGTGCCTGGGAGTTAAAGCAGAGGATGCTCTAGGCAGAAAAGACTGCACGTCACTCTTCCATAGTTTTACAAGGTCTGCAGGGAGAAGCAACGTAAAGACTTGTATTTGTCAAAATAATCAAACGTCTTGAAAATACACTAGGGAACCGTTCTGGAATAAGGATGGAGTTATTTTTACTCAGTCGCTTCCCTGATCAAAACCACACTTGAAAATATATATTCTCTGGCTTAAAAAAATCTTTGAAATGTAGCACAGAACTCATCGGAGATCGCAGCACTGAAGGGAGGCTGCACCAATATCTAAATATCTGGACAGCAAGTCGATGAACACAAATATCAACAGAGCTCTGCGATAAGAGGGAACAGAGGCAGGTGGGAGAACTGGCAGACAAGCCAGTTTGGACCCAGCGTGTGTGCCTCTAAGGCAGCTTTTCCAGCCATGCTGCCCAGGCAGTGACACAACAGATTGCTGGCACTGCCACCCCCCAGCATGGCCCCGTGCCCCAGAACCCACTCGGATCCGGGCTGGAGACAATCTGCCAGCATCACAGCAACTTCAAAGCTAAATTATTACCAATGATCCCCAATAACTTTATGGGTAAATAGATACTTTTTTTTTTTCCCTCATTTGTGCATTTTCCTTTGTGGGAGTGAATTTAAGTGCTCTGCAAAGCGTGAGGCCAAAAAGCACGGCTGTACCCAGGCAGAACATGGAGAAGGGTTTGTGCAGAGCTGTAAATACAACCTTGCCAACAACCCTCCGTGCAGTTTCATGAGTCTTTCTACCACTCCAGGTTCTTCTGAGCACAGACTGGGAGTCTTAGCAGCCTGTCAAATGACCTAAGGAAAGTGCAGACAAAGGATGTGAGGAGAGGTGCCAGGCTGAGCCCTCCTCTGAGCCTTTGGGATGAGCGCTGGTGCTTAGAGCTCTGATGCAGGCAGTCCAGCTGTAGCAAGGTGTCTTTTCCTACGTGCAACTGCAAACATCAAACAAGCACTTGCCTTTTTATCCCACTCACATCTTGTATTAAAGCTGCCTTCAGGAGGTGCTCCCTGTTTGATACTTGGGCAAGTTATTTGACCTCCCCAGGCTCAGTTCCCTGCAAGGGAAACCCCCTTTCTAATTTCTCTTGCCATTTTACATTTTTCTGGGCAGTGATTCTCTTCCTCAGTAGATGCACTGTACCTTTCACAACACTGCCCAACCCCAGCTGAGACACCCCAGCGATGCTGCACATACAAAAACCCCATCTCTAAACTAACCTGCACCCTGTGTGGAGCCTGCTCCTCACACAAGCAGAACCCACACTGCACAGAAGGAAACACTGACAAGTGAACCCCAGGACAAAACACCCAGGAACATGTGGAATGCTTTCCTCTACCCTGCCCTTCCAGGAAAGTGAAATTAGGAAGAAGCAGAGACCTTGAGCGAGACATCAGTCCCAGGACGTGGCTCCTGAGCAGGTGCTGCTGGCGACCAGGCACTAAGCATTTTGGCTGCTGGGTGCTATGCAGGGAAAGCTCCATTAGCCCGGGGGCAAACCAGGCTGAAGAGAGCTGGGAACTCTCCCAAGAAGAACTAGAGTAACCCTCCCTCTCCTCTTCCCACCTCTGCTTTTTTCATGTTTGCCTAAAGGTGTGAAGACAAAACAAGTTTGCACCTTGCATATTTTAAAGGAATTGTTTTTCTATATCAAAAGATATTCCTGTCATCAGAGAGCACACACATATCACAGCTGGCAACGGTTCCTTCACATTTAAGTCTTCAATCTGATTGTATAAATATGTATATTGTGGAGCAGAAAACACTCTGACAGGTACACGGGGAGCCTGACAGGATAACCACTCCTCCGCCCACATGCACTAAGCCATCAGGTAAATAACTATTCAAGCCCATGGGCTTTCTTTTTTCTACATACATTCTATTTCCTTGATCGTCTGTAATGACTCCTCTCTGAAACTGTTAAGCTCTATCACGTTGAACCATATTTAGATGGGATTACACTAACACTCCTATGAAGAAATAAGATGGCATCACTCACCCAACACTGTCACTTGGCACAAAATATTCTCTTTTGCTCAAATAATGGCTAAATTCCAACCCTGAGCCTGCAGCAAATAATACCTTAATCTACAAGCTATCCCATTCCTGGGGTCAAGCACAGAGCAAGGTGACACTCTTTATGTTCTTTACAATTAATGCTCTGAAATCTGGTAATTTATGGCCTGAAGTGCAAAGAGGGACTCAAAACCATCGATTTTCGTGTGCCTAAACAGAGGTTTTTTCACACAACCTTTCTTAGGAGGTGAGAGCCTGGTATTTTACTCAGAAACGGTTGCATCAAGGGACAAGTTTCCACGCAGGACAGCACTGAACCTCTAAGCACATCCTACATCAGAGGAAAGGAAAAGTGCGAGGACAGAGGCGGTGCCAAGGAACCCTTCCCCAGAGCCCTCCCTCAGGCTTCCCGAGTCTGAAACCTCTTCATATCTCACAGCCTTTAACAGGTTTTATTCCCAGTTTTCTCTTTTTTTTTCAAGTCATGCTGCCCACAGTCCATCCTGTGGCAACCACTTGGACTGGCTTAGCCACATCAAAAAATCACTTGTGTTTTTAAAAGTCTTGGCCTTTAATTCACTTGTATTTATAGAAAGACACTTTTCCCACTCTGTTAACTTTACAATGTTTTTAGATATGAAATTTCAAATTAGACCAGCAATTCTTGTAACTTAACTCTTTACAGGGACAGATGACTCAGAGAAGGCAAAGTAAGTTCTAGAACACTCAGTGAAATAATATATTCCATATAGAAACCATCTTCCAAATCCACAAGTGTTTCAATTCTTAACACATTAAGATTTAATTTTTTATCATGTGCAGGAAACTCAGGAAACAAAGAGACTCAAGTAACTTACAAGTTCCCCAACGCCAAAGTCTTGGGAAAAAGAGAGGAACAGGGGTTCTCAACACACTTAGAAATGTTTTCTCTGTCTTCATGAAGAACTGTGCAAGTAGGTTAATTTTCAAGTATTTTAACACTGAGAAGGTGAATCTTCCACCTTTGCTGGACATCATCTGCCCTTATTTTATAGGAAACTGAAAAGAGGAGTACATGAGATTGCATTCATCATCCTGTCCCACGCTTACAACATCTTCTTCGATCAGAACACATTACATCCTTCACAAGCCAAAACTTCTCAACAATCTGCATTATTTACCAATAAACCCCTTCTGAGCTGGATGGAAAAGCCATTGAACAGAGCCAGTGGTTCACCCCCAGCCTCCCTACAGCCAGCTGGCCAGAAAGAGCTTTCAAGGGATAAATCTCAGGCCTACTCTCACCGCTCCTTTCAGCAACCCAATTACAAGTGCACTGTTAATAACAGGAAATTTTGAGTGCCTTTCAGGAATATTGGCAACTTCGATGCTGCAGTGAATTTCACAGACTATCCTACCTCTAGAGTTCTGACTTTGATTGTATTTTTTGTGCCCTTTCACTGTGTAGGAACACCCTTTGTTCTTATGTCCTGGAAGGTGGTAATGGAGAGAGCCTCATCACTGCCTCTTTGCTGGGAGGACCGAAGGTATCTGAACACAAACATCATGCAAAATTCACCAGGAACAGAAAGGCAGGGAAAAAAAAAAAAGATAGTTATTTAAAATTAATAATAAGGAGAGGGATATATGGGGAGACTTGCAATTTAAAAAGCAATAGCTTGTTAAGCTTGCTTTAATACCAGCTCACTTCATTACTCATCACAGAGTGACAGGGAAAATAAAGCTGGAGGAATGGCTAATGATGCCATAAGTCTGTAATATGCATTTTGTAGTTCCTAATCTCTTAAAACTAAACAAAATAAACCCAACCCAAACCGAAAAAACATAATCATCTGCTCCTAGTCCCCTGATTTCCTATCAAACCACTAGCAAACAAATCCACTTATGGGGAATTTTTTAGTTCTTTTTCTGCAGTAGTTAATTAGATTCTGGCAATAAGTCTCTGAAAGCAACAAAATTTCTTGTCTCAAAGAAGTTAGATGAGGTCTGCTCTCTTTCTGTGAAAACAGTCTTTGCCATCCTACCTGTGGACTCCTGCTGAAGTACCAGCCCATGGTCCACAGTGCCTTACCACAACCACCTCTTTGCTCAGTGCCTGCCAGGGCTGCACGTTGCCATCACCTCCTGCAAGCCAATGCTTTTGAACCTGCTCCTCCAAAAACTTCAAGGGATTTCCTTCCCATTTCTGCTGGGGATGCTCCCTATGAAGTCAGTAAGCAGATCCTGGGCGACCTAATCAGTGTATTTCAAGAGAGTTCTGGTTTCATTCGTCTGTTTTCCAAATCCCAAGTGTTTTACCCAGTCTGATTAACTTTGAGTGTTGTAAATTGTGAGAGCTGCAAGTAGAAAACTCTTCTTGCATGATATTAAAGCTTGGTAGCTGCTTCACGCTGTCAAAGCCACTGCGAGAGGCAGCGGGGTAAACTATGCTCCCTCTTACTGATGTCAGCCAAACGTTCTCCTATCCTTTTTTCTACAGATCCAGTCAGTGATGACAATTCAAACAACACACAGAGGCTGCACAAACATCCACGATGAGGTCAGCACATGAAATACTGGAAACGTGCTTTTCCTCTGATAAAGGCAAAATATTGATGAGAATAGTCAATTTGCTGTCAACAGCAGAAACTTGCCAGTCTCTGTTTGTGTGGAGGGGTGTTTTGGTTTGGTTGTGTGGAGGAAAGTCACCTGGAGCTCTGTTTTTCCACTCATATCTGGAAAGACACATCGCGTGCTTCGGGAGGATCAAAAAATCTGCTTTACACTGACAGGCAATTTATTGCATGAGCCTCACTAAAAGGACCAGAACTGAACTCCTGACAAGCAATTCCATCTGCTTGCTGCACGCACATCATCGAAGCGTCTCTGCTTACTTCACGGATGCAAACAAGACTTCATTCATTACCCGCATTAACGCACAGTGAAATACAGAGCGCTCAGAGCAGCTGCATCTTCTTTTGGCCCTCCAAAATTTCTGACAACTCCTTAGCTGAATTCTGACAACAAAGGCATGAGGAACACAATTTTGCAGGCAAAATTGTCACAGCAGACAAAACTGTCATCCCACTGGAATCATCAAACGGTTACCACCACCAAATGCACCTGCTCCTGGAATAATCCTACTCCTAAAAGTGCTTGGCATTAGGTTGTAACCCACCTCATTTCAGATGAGATCACCAGGTCTTCAAGAGTTGGTAATGATCCCCAAATGCCCACTCATGCCCTTTTTCACTGTTGAGGAGAACTGGGAGGCACTAAAAGGTGCAAGTGACTTCTGAAGTGCAGCAAAAAGGAATCTAAGAGCTACTGTGCAATTGTCCATCCACTGAAGCAGATGGAAAAAGAGGTCCCAAAATAACTTCCTTGAGACTTCAGTGTAAGAAACAGAACCCTTCCTCCCTGCTGGCAGAGAAGATGCTCTTTCACCAGCCTGGAGAGTTCCAGGTTCTATGGAATTGTGCAAGCACACAATCAGTTTTATTGACCTGAAGGGTCAAAACCTTAATGACCTTGGTCCAGCACTTCTAGAATACATGAAAAATATTGTGAAAACTATTTGAACTATATGAAAAATAAATGAAGTATAAGAATTGTCTTTGAAGATTCACTGTGCACTTGGGAGAGGCCATGAAAAGGAGGGAGAATATAATGGTTAATGTCGCCTTCACTTGGAGGGTTTCAGGGGGTGAGGGGAAATAAAAGCAAAACACCTCATGCAGTTTTGTGTGTGGTTTGTAAATCTTTCTGAAAGGAGGTGCCAATGAGATAACAGACAGTTGGGATGGGTAGGCACTTGGAAATGGTGGCCAAAACAAAGAAAGAAGAGAGAAAAGAACAAAATAACAACAAAATAACCTCTAAGTGCTTTTCCCTATCACTTCTTACTCAGTAGCTAGGCAGACTTGGAGAAGGGCCTGCTGTAAAGCTAATTAAGTAAGCTTCTTTCCAATTGCTTTAACTGGCTTTTGATGAGGCTTAGCTTTTAAATCTTACCATCCCTCATCATCAGGATCATTACAGCAGTGCTTGAGGACCAAGCAAGAGTGAAACCCCACTGCTTTAAGCACATTCTTGACAAAGCCTCGTATATAATTAAAAAAGGGAAAAAGATGGGAGGATAATTTACAACGATGAGCACCGTATATGCTCTTTTGCCACCTAAAAGCCAGGCATGGCTAAAGGAAGAGGAACCATATTCCTGCTCTCAGCTGCCTTAGGCTATCAAAGAGCTGCTGGGAGAAGCTCTGCAATGAACAGTGTGGGACACAAAGTGAAATACAGTCACTGTGATCTTCCCACCCCCTGCAATGGTAATACAAAGTACATTCTTTGGTAGCATGACAGAGGAAAAGTGCTTTCAAGGGGCTTGCAAATATTTACATGCAAATCTCTCTAACCAACAAGAACAAATCAAAATCTTAGATAGAGCTGATGAAATTTTAGTGAAATTCTTGATGTGTCATGAGACCTTGTGTTGGTTAAAGTATGCATTAATATGCATTAAAGAAGCCCCAGGGCATTCTTATTTCCAGTTGAATTACTGGCTCACAGCATGGCAACCACTTGTGAAGACCTCACAGGAAATCACACTGTATCTCGGGAGGGGGGAAGAAAATGTAAAAAGGGGTATGAAATTACAGTGTGTGACTGTACAACAATGCCCCAGTCAGATCTAATCAGGGAACTGGAGAAAAACTGAACAGAGTACCAGAAAAGTTGAGAAGATTAGATTGAGCCCTAAATCAAGGAAAAAAAATCTAGGAGACACGAACAAAATCAATCTTCACTGCACATAACAAAGAAATAGTTTGCTAGAATCCACAAGAAAGTCCACGAGATCTTATCTGGAGTGGATAAGAAGTGCTCATACCAGTATTTATTCTTGTACAATAGGGTAGGTCAAAAGGTGAAGGAAAAAAGGAAAGTTGGAAGTAAACAAAATAAAATAAAAAAAAACAACAACAAAAAAAAACACCCGACCCAGACGGTAGAACAGAATACAATTAATTTTTATCTAACATGCTCCTTGCAAAGTGTTGTAAATCACCTTGCTGCAAGACAGCCAAGCACAACCTAAGGGAACAATAAACTTTTACAGCAGGATAAATAGGGAAAAAACGGCTTAGAAAGGAGGGGAGAGAAAACGTATGGGGAAAAGAAAACCCAACAATGTCAAACATGATAGGGTCAGTTTGGAGGAATGAGGGAATTAGCGTGTGAGATAAAGTGTCAGGCTTGAATGCACCTTTGTGTGGAGATGGAAAGGTTTTGTCCTCCACAACAATAACAGCATTCAATCAGAAATAATCCAATGGCACCAAAGTATCAATAGAAACAATTCTATCAGCCAGGAAAGCTGCTTTCCAGCTCCCCTCCCCTTCAACAGCAGCCAGCCAGTATCTTCAACAGTTATTTCAGGGAGCAGGCAGAGGTTTGTTTGTGAAGGATCATTAGAACCACTTCAAACCCAAACTCAGCACGCGTACCCCAGGAGCACGCGCCACACTCTCCAAGGCTCCCGTCCACAGGCACCAGGCCAGCCACGTGATGAAAAAAGTACCTCTTGAATTCAGTCCAGCTGTCACCTCAGAACCCTGACCCAAACCCACACCCTCACACACACCCATACCCCAGGAGACTGACGCCAACTCCTCTGTAACCTTTCCTTACAGCATCGAGGATCACGTGCCAGGCAGTTCCATATTCAAACCCACAGTGCCTTCTTTGTTCAGTCCTTTCACCTAGACACCGAAATCCACAAGCCGGTCTTTTCATCCCTTCCTAAGGCCTTTCTTTTCTGGCCACATGAATATAGTCTGTAAATCCCCTTCCTCCCTGGGGCCCTGCTCTCCTCATCTGTATTCAGTGCCTCCTTCACCTGCAGAGGGCTGCCGCACGGCAGCGATCGATTCCTGTCGGCAGTTTCCTGTCATCAGCACTAAGTGATTGCTTATTAGACGGACAGGGAAAACTCGAGCGTGTGGGCAGCGCAATTTATCATGGAAACGAAGAGCTTCGCAATGAGAGCTGAGGCTGCAGAGGAGGAGGAGGAGGAGGAGGAGGAATTCTGCCGGGGTTGAAGGATGCCCGCGCCCAGGCGAAGCCCAGGGTTCCGGAAAGGCAGGCGAAATCAATTCCTTGCAATGGCTGGATTCCCAGAGAAAAAGTCTTTGAGCTCCATCTTTAACCTGAGAGTGAACTTGGCCTTCATGATTAGTGGGGACCAACAAAGATAAAGAAGCTGTTGGATTAAGTGTCTCTTACCCTTTTTGGATTAGGTCAGTGGTACCGTAGAGTGCACTACAGCTCCGAGAACGACTCCTGCAGCGGAACGGCGGAGCAGTATTGATTCCCCAGCACTGCTGCAGACACTTAAGGTTTGTAATGAAGTTTAATGAACGTAATGAAGCAGAGAACAGTGCCTTTCCTCTAGAGAGCTGAGCAGTCTCACACCTTCCAGGTCCATGTGAAACTGCAGCATAAGCAATTTTCTTTCTACCATCCATGACTAGTTTCCAACTGGGAGAAAACACCAGGGTGCCTCCAGGTCTTCACTGGTTAATTAAGCAATTGGAAGGCATCGTACTCTTACCTATCTCCTTGAAGAGTCATTTGAGAGTTTGTCACCTTTCAAGAAGATTTCCCGTGCTGGAATTTCCATCAACTTCCTGGGAACAGCAGCCTTTAGGAAACGGTGGCATAGAAAACTCTTATGGGCTACACAATCACATTCCTGCACCCTGCAGTACTTTAGATCCCAACAGCATCCAGATCAGCAGCAATAGTTAACAGCGTGGCTTTAACAACGCGAAGCGAAGGATGGGAAATATAAACACCTCCAGAAATAGTTAAACAAATTACAGCTGGGGTATCAGGGGAAACATCCTTAGTCAGATGCTTCATATCCCCCATGCTGCCTCGCCTCTGCTTTCTTATACACTGCCCTATCAAGGAGAATAAATTGGTTCTGATTACTTGCTAAAAATAGAAGTCGTCAATAAAAGTCACCTCCAACTTCTTTAACAATTTCATCCTGCAGAAAATGTGCTGTTACAGGAAGAAGGTTTGAGCACGCAAGTCCATTTCCATCTCTTGGTCCCCTGCACTCGCACAGACACAGACTGCACAGCCAGGTGGTTTCCTCCTGGGAGATACCATTTTAAAAGAGCCTCCTCGCTGCCTTCACACAGAGCACAAGAGCCCTCAGAAGTCGTTCCGAGCACAGCATCGCTGCTTTCGAGGCCACCATGCTGTGCACGTGGCCAGGGATTGGGCTCCTCGCACTCTTTGCCCAGACCCAAGGGGTTTTTTGCCTACTTCTACAATAACACGGATTTTTTCTTGCTGATTCCTCACCAGAAAAAAAAGAAGAGATTTCTTTGAAGTCAAAAGTATTACTTAAGTCCATAATAAGCATCTTTCAAGAGAAAGAAGGGTTTCTTGTCTGAAAATAATTATGCACCTAAAGATACATGCAGACACAGAATCACTATGTTTGGAAAAGACCTACTATAAAGATACTTACTGTATATTTTGGTTCCTCACCACCTTTAAAAACCTGACTTTCTCTCTGAGCATCCAGCAGAAAACAGGCCTCAATCTCCCTATATTCCATCTCTCTTGCAGCAGCAAGCTGCCATCCTGGTGCCCAGCAGTGGCATTAATCACTGGAACACTCATCCATTCCCCCAGCTTCATTTAACCTGAGAATCTGTTATGCAAACAGAGTGGAGCCCAGAGAGCAGTTGACAAACCACACTTCTTACAGCTGTCTGAATGTCAGACTGAAATTCTGCCTCAAGCTTTGTCCCTTGCTGACCCCCTCGCCCCCATCAAAATAAATTTAAAAAAAAGTTAAAAAAAAAAGAGGACAAGAAGTAGAAAGCTGCTGGAGAAAAGTGTACTTTCCTGGCAGTAGCAGTGCAATTTGTGAATGCAATAATACAACTGGGATGTTTTCACTGGGGCTCTGCAAGTGATAGGATCATGGAACATGTCACATGGCTTCCAGGCCATGTCTGCTTATTGTCCTTGAACCTCTCCATCCAAGGCTGGGTTCAGGGGAAGACTTTTCACTAAGAATGTGTATTAAGCAAGTGGCTTAGGGCTTTAAGGTAACAAGAGTGAGCAGCTTGAGTGAGGAGAAGAACTGCAAACTTCAGCACAGCAAATGTTCTCCTCTCAGAGGAAAGTGCCATCAGGCTTGAAGTCAAGGGCCAGGGGGAGTGGAGAAGCAAAGCCTCTGCTGCTGCCTTCTGTTTGTCACACCAAATTCTGACGCCCTTTCACACAGATTGGTAAATCACACCAAAACCAAGATCACAAAAGTCAACCAGGCCACCAGCTGAAGGCGGCCGTGTTCCACACAGATCAGAAAACAGCCTCTAGCCCCAGCAACGCGGCCGGGGAACGGCCGACTGCTCGATCCAGAATACATAACACAGCACCTTTGGGCTAAGGTCCCAGCCCACCATGAAATTACTTTGGTGTCAATGGTTAGGACTTGTCAGCTCACCTGCTGTGACACTGCCTGTGTGATCTCAGCAGCAGTCACTTCAAGATAGACAGATTTACAGCCACGAGTGAAGCCAAGCGGAGTTCCCTTAAATACATCATGGATTTTAAGTATATACATAGATCAGCAGCACTCGGCTGAGATGATCATTCAGTCGTCCATCAAAGGCCTGAATTTTAAGCAGAGTCTTATGAGAAACACTGTGATATAAAGGCTGATGTATAGCACCGAGCTAACATTGCTGGTAATCCAAGGTGCCACCTCAGTATGAGACAACCTCCAGGTTTGGGGGGTTTGGCTTTTAACAGGACCACCACCACACAATGATGTGAAAATGGGGGGATTTCCACATTTTCCACAATTCCACAAAGAATTATAATGAGCAATGCCAGCGCTGGAGTCTGCAACTGAAACTTCCAGCGAATGGAATAATACAGAATGGCACCAGGTCCAACCCCTTGCTCAAAGCCAGAGGAGCTAGATGCAGAATGGAAAACTGGACGCAGGCGAACGACCGACAGAAGGAAAGAAGAAAAGGAACGAAAGATGAAGGAAGGAGAAGCAGCAGGATGGGAGAAGAGCACAGGGTAACACTGGGTCATTCTGAATTCTCATCATGATTCTGTATAGACTTCACAGAGCACAACTGCTGCTAAAGAGATACAGAGTGTAGGCAGGAGAACGGATGGATGATGGCAAAACAGCCAGATTAATGTTAGGAGAGGAAAAAAAAATAAATAAAAAAATTCAAAGAGGCAGAGAAAGGAGAGCTGGCCTTTATTTTATCCCATAGGTAAACTCTGAATGCAGGAGGATCTCTGGTAATAATTCCTACCTGGCAGCTACTGCCTACACCTGTCTAGAGCTACAGCCAACGTCAGATAAACTCTCTTCTAAATGGGTGATAAGGGAAAGGAATCTGTGAAAGTCAACACGAAGGAACTCTACATCACACAGTTTCCACTGCCTTCTCCCACTGCTTTGCTCCTGCTCAGCCTGAAGGGGAATGTGCCTGCATTTCTGGAACGAGTGCCCGCCTGGCACCCCTTCAAAATGCAAAAGCAAGGTCCTGCAGCATCCAATACCCACCAGCTCTGTTACACTTTCTCTGCAGGAAAAGTGAAAGCAAATATTTCATTAATAGAAGCTTCCTAACGATTTGCTGAAGGAGGGATAAGTGGAAGCTTACCTAGAGCTGAAGTTCTGCCTGCACCTATTCCTGGGAACAAACCAATGCAAATGGAATGAAAAATTCAGTATGTCATCGGAAGGTGCAAGGACACTGAAGTGGCCAAGCTGTATTGCACACGGAGATTCATCAGGGATCAAGATCCTTCTTTTAGTAAACGACTGTCACTTAGGAATCATTGGAATGTTCTCAGCTGGTCTTAATATTTTGGCCAAAGCCTTCACTTTTAATGACTGATCTGTGCCCCAGCTGCCCAGCTGGACACTCTGTAGTGTCTGTCTCATAAGAAGCCTCTGCTCATGTTATTTGATGTTTCCTGATGTGTCTCCCCCAGCTACTCTACACTAGATTTACTTCACTGGCCTGAGCAGTAGAAATGATGCTGCTATGAAGTGAGATTTGGTGGCTGTTTCCACAAGCAGTGGTTCCTTATAAAGCTCTGGGAGCAACGCTGAGAAAAGTGAGTGCAACTTTTCTCCAGATTCTGGTTAGCAAGATACAAAGCACCAGGCACTGGGGGTTACTTGGTGCACTTCACTTTAAACAGAGGGTTTGCCATCTGTTCTGCCCTCTAATTACAAAAGATAAATCAAATGGAACCCACTAGTGAGTCATTCAAAGTAAGCTATAGGAGATGTAAATTCACGGGGAAAGCTCTTTATTTAATGCAGAAACCACCTGCAAGGTTTGTCTTACATCATCTGCAGGCAGCAATGGAGGGAAAGTGAAAGGAGAGTGCTGCTCCAGCATGCTGCCCAACCTGGATATGCCCGTAAGGACTGGGGGCTTTAGCTTGGGAAAAATAAGTCTGCACCAATTTATCTGTCGATGTGGGAGTGAAGGTGTTCCTGGAATAAAATGGTTAACACCATCATGGCAGTCTAAGGATGTAACCTAAAAAAATAATCCTCACAGAATAGCTTTTGGCTATGCAAGTTCTTCACTGGGGAATTAGATGAAAAAAAAAAGGCTTCTTCATTTTTTCTCCAGCTACATCCAACTCTAAGACTTGCAGTATTTCAGTTTTTTGAGTGACAGAATCTCACTGTAATGGGAAGACAGCTATAAATCCACCTGAACACAACAACGGGGGTTCTTAGAAGCTGGAATCATTTTTGTGGAAGAGCAGCAAGAAAGAGGAGTCTGGGGCTTCGCTTTTATTCAGCCTGGTGCAGCTACAGGCAGTTCTGCCACCTGTGCTTCTCTGCACTGAGAAGTCATGGAGACCCTTTGCAACACTCCCGTGGTCTGACACGTGGTTCCACTACAGCCCACAGCGCGATGATGATGGGCAGCTCCCCTTTGTGTCCTCCNTGACAAATAAGGCACTTCCTGAGCATGGCAGAGTGACAAAAAAAATCAATGGGCTGCCATCCAGGAAGGACAGATTAGGTCACAACTACTGCAAAGGTTACACTACTGAAAGAGTCTTGCAACCTACCAAGATATTATCGATTGACTGTATCTTTAAACTATGGAGCTGCAAAGTCTCCAAGCTACAGGAGAAGTTGTCTTCTAGAAACACCACTATCTCAACCCCCGGAGCGGGCACAAACTGCCCAAATCCTGGTGTTACTGGAGCCTGTCGAGCTTCTCATGCTGCTTTCAACAGAAATGAAACCCCATTCTGGGTTTTATATACATGATCTTAACATCCCCAGCTAAGACAGCCACAAGTAGTCTGGAATACTTGCCCACTTTAGGTTTTCTGCACCTTCTCCTGAGGTGTCTGGCATGGGCCTCCGATTAGACAGTGCTTGTCTGATCGAGTGCAGTAATGCTTGTGTGATGAAAAATGAATGCCAAATAAATAAAACAGCTGAGAATAAAGCTGATGTGGATTCAGAACAATCAGAATAACAATAATAAAAAATCAGTTGCAATAAAACCATCTGAAGGAAATATTTAAATCAACTCCTGCAGACAGAAGGCAGACGTTCAGAGAGCAGCCACCTCTGCAAAGGTAGAGTCAGTGGCAAACCTTCCTTAGGATCTCTGCCCTCAAGTAGACAAGGAGAAGCTGAAGTCAGTAGGGAAAATGCTGGGTAAAAGACACAGAATCAAGGCCATTCAGAGCAGTGGGCAGGATCCGAGCAGGCTGCAGCAGCAATACTGGTTCTGCTCAAAGATCTGCTGAGAGGAAATCACCGTGCAGCGAGAGCTGTGCTGAGTGCTGCTGCTGAAAGGTCTGGAAATGATAAGAACGGTGCATGGTAAGACACACAAATGAAAGATATGCTTTCCAATTGTGAATGACACGTGCAAATTCCCACACAGCTCCTCAGTGCTCTCATCCTCCCTCGCTGCCTCAACAGATGTCTGAGAGCTTCCTGCCACACACATTTTCTTCAGGCAATACGTGATGGCAAAAGGGGCTGGCTCCAACAGCCCTAGAGAGTGACATCATTTCTCAGCAATCCACAGTTGCACCATACGTGCAACACCCGGTACCACAGCCCTCCCCACGGCACTCCCACCCAGACGTGACATCGCCAAAAGAAGCAGGAAGAGGCCAGCTCCACAGGAACTGGCATGTTCAACCCTCTGAAGACAAGACAGTAACCCCCAGCTTCTAAAAATTAGACAAATCACACAGGATGGAGGGTGGAAGCAGCCCCAGGCACATCACCGACCACTTTGACTTGCAGGAAAAAAGCCCCTTGCAGTCCATTAACATCAAATGCTGCCAAAAGATTGAAATGAAGCATCTATTAGAGACACACACCACGTACAACAGCGCTGCTGCCTCTGTTCCTCTGCCTCCAGTACACTGTTGAACAGGCACACGACACTCTGAAACACGCCGTTTGAAGTGGGGGCAGCAAGGGCAGAGGTTCCCAAAGTTACGCTCCATTTTTACACTGTTTCTGTAAAGCTGCTTTAAAGCTTTACAAATTTGGTCAAATAACTCATGAGCAAGCATTTTTAATGGCTTATTCAACTCTGTCTGATACCAGAATTAAACTCTCCCAGTTGTATGATCCTTTTCTCAGGATTACAGGTAGTAGGTTAGAAGGAACTGTTAAAAACTTAGGATCAAAGGTAATTAAAAAAAACCCTTCCACATATAAACAATATCTAGATCACCACACAAACCCACTGGAGTGTCAAGGGCAGCTATAAAGTTCAAGCCAATAATCCAATTTCCTGCTTAATTACTAACATTTTCAAAAGAAGCAGGCAGCAAGTTTAGGGCTTCCTAGAAGAGATCTCCTACCAATTACAGAGATAAACAGCCAGGGCAGAGCAGAAGACTTGAGAGATAGCTCATTAATAACATGTCCTTGGGGATAAAATCCTCCTGGGGATACACAGGTCCTCTAGTTCAATGGCCTCAGGGGCTCCTTCTGAAGACACAGGAAATAAAGTCCAAATAAATGAAGTAAGAAAAAAGAAAACTAGAAAATTCCTGCCAACACCATGGACATAATTGCAAGGTTCATCTAAAGAAGGCACACACCATAGGTACATACCTGCCAGGGTGACTTCAGAGGCAGAGCGAATTGCCAGCAGAGGCAGAGAGGAAAACTGAGGCCGGAAAGGGAAGTTCTGAATGAGGGACTTGTGGAGGGGTACAGGGACACCTGCCAGCCCAGCAACACCCACAGGAGCAGTGCAAAAGCAGTATCACCCCAGCACAGATCATTTTGTAAAACTATTCCATTCTACACAAATTACTGAAGACAGAAAAAGCCCAAACCCTTTGCAGTTTTGGGGTTTTTTTTAAGCAAAGCCTCTTTCTAGTTTTCCAAAACCCAATCCCAATACGAGGTGCAGCAGCAGGCACAGGGGCAGGAGCTGAAAACTAAAAGCAATCTGCTAAAAGGTTATCACAGCAAACTCGGTCTCGCTGTGCCGTTCTCGGGGCTTTGCTCACCGGGGGAAAGGGACTTGATCAGACTAGAAGCAGAACATCTAAGACTGCTGAAATGACTTCAGCCTCTCAGATAAATCCTGGATTATATGACCCCACACAGGACATGGTTAATGCTGCTGTCAGTCTCGATGCTTCCTAAGAGAATCAGACGAGTCTGGAGTGTGAGAGGCGAGGACCTGCTTCCTCAGATCCATGTCACGGGTGCCTTGCTCAAGGGCAAAGCTCATCCCATCCTCTGCAGGCAGAAGCAGGGAGCACAGATTGGAAGAAGACGGGACTGACTAAAGAGTCTGAAGAGAGACTTGGAATAAACCTTCAAAGGACCTGAAAGATGTTCAGCTGTAATGGCAATCAATAGCACATGGATATTTAAGTCATTTGAACACACCAGGCTCATAATTGTCACTATCATAACATCACCCCAGTACAGATGACTCAGACCAAATCATACTAATTACAGAGTAATTAATGACTAAGTAGTGGAAATTTCAGAAGTTCAGAAGCACACAGGCTCTTCAAACATCCTTTTTCCCTTTCTCCTACCATACATGTTTAACCATACACTCCAAATGGCACAGACCTGAAGCAACAACTCTTCTGCAGCCCCTTCTCTTCCAGCTATAACATTTGACAATGTTTTTTTTTCTCTTCTGGCACACCTATTAACCACCTAATAGCCTGGAATGGCTGCTATTAAATAACTGAGTCTGTAAAATGTTGTTTTCCAAAAGACCAAAACTTCTGCTGTGACAAATACTTTCCCATTTCATACAGAAGGAATTTTTAAAGCCACCACACACATACCACCTTCCACAGTGTTGGGTTTCCACCTGGTCCTGCTGCTTCCTTGGAGGCTGGGGCTGAGCTGAGGGTGGACAGGGGTCCCAGAGGCACTTTAGCAATGCTGGCATCTCTGCTGCCCTGTGACAACCCCTCCAGTGCAAACCATAATGCACCTGCATGTGTGGCTCAGGAGTTAAAGGCTGGACATCCCCAGTGCAGCACAGGGACAGGCTTTTAAGCACCATCTGAGCCCTCTGGCACAGGTGGCCCTGTCTTCTGCAGCAGAAGCCACATAAACTTTGCAGCAGAGTCCATGGTAGCTGTGGCTGAATCATTTGTATCCCATTAACACACCACAGCTACTGGGAAGCCAACCATGCCCCTGCAGCTTCCCACTCAGGATTATTGCTAAAAAAGCATTTGGCACTAGGGGTGAAAGGGCAATTTGGGCACAGAACAAAGCAGGGTGTAGCTGCAGAGAGAAAACCAAAATCAAACCAAAACTATGGTGTGCAGCCTTGGATCCATGAGCAACCTGCCAGGTGGTCAGAAAAAAGGTTAAACTGGACTGCTGCTTGGGGAAAATGGACCCATTTGGCAATTCAGTGGAAGATCTGACACCTCTGTCTAGTGACTGAAACAGTCCAGAATAGCTCATGATATCCACGATGAGAAAGGGGAGATGGCTGCTTTACCCAGCATAATGGGGGCTGAAGCCTCTAACTTGCTGTGCAAGCCAACAGCTCCTGTTAACCCAGCAGACAGCAAAGAATCTGCCAAGACTGTGTGAGTCCCACTGAGTCCCCTGCCCACAGACACTGTGTGGCTACAGAGCATTTTCACTTTTACAGGCGCGATAAAAGAGGGGGGAAAGAACCAAACCCCAAACCTCAACATGTGACTGGACTAAAAAGTACTAACAGAGCATTGCCAGTTAGGAGAAAACAAGCTGATGCACCAAGAGGATTAACTTGCAAGCAGCAGGCAAAGGGAAGTGATCCAGAACAGGTATCGATGGGATCAAATATGACTCTAAAGCACCAAGGTCTGGCTCAGATCTCACCCTGGGGGAAAGGCAAATCCCATCAGGACAGTGAAAATGGGCAATGTTTACAGAAGCTGTAAAAACCTCATGGAATGAAAAGGAAAGACAAGTTCTTTGAGAAAGAACTAGAACTACATGAAAAAGTACAACTAATTTGAAGAAGAATGTGCCAGAGAACTTCAGATTTCTTCTTAGTTGGCCAGTTCTGTTCGGAGTCCATGGAAAAGAGGGTACAAGCAGCCAGCATAGGGGAGAACAAACAAACAAATAAATGACCACACTCCTCCATCTAGAAGGGATGAGATTTAAAATGCTGTTTTCCTAATTTCACATCAGAATTACCAAGTTACTACAATAGCTTAGGTTGCAAAAGGAAGTGCTCCTAACACACACCCGGGGAGATCCACACTGCCAGGACAAGGAAGGTGACATGTAACTGCAAGCAGCTTGTGCTAAAAATGCTAAGCTTGGAAATGAAGGGGTTGGATATTATTTCAGAGAGAGAAATTGCACGTATGAAGTGTTTTCAAGATCCAGCCTCAAAATAATAACTCACTGCAACATTTGGGTAAAGTGGAATCTTGGGGGAAGGTACCAGCAAAGGAAAAGAAAACCTGTGCTTAAAGAAGGACCACTTCCTAGTACTGTGTATTTGCTGAGAAATGAAGGCAGGGAAACATTCAGTACTTAAAAAAATAAAGCCAGAATTTCATCTAAGGTTTTACTAGAGTAACAAAAAATCCCTTTAGTGTCAGCAGTGGAAAAAATGGGACTGTCCAGTCTGTGTTTTCTCAGGATTACAACTGAACCAGTACCGTAAGTGGAGACATACAATCTCCTTAGCAGCAGGACATTTTTCTCAGTGATTATTAGTCAATTTTTCTCCAATAATTATCTACCTACAACCTATTTACAAATGGAAATTGGAGAGAGAGAAGGGATACATGTTGCAACTATCACACAAGAGCATATTCAAGAAGACAGACTGGTAAGAGTATGGTAAAAACATTTCCAGTCCTGAGTGAATTTACCCAAGGAATACCAAGTTGTTATACATTGCACAAAGGATTTCAATGATGCTTATTTCAAATAACTAGATCTGAACTCCCTACACTGTTTCTGCACCTCTGACTTGAACCTGAGATGCCCACGTGGCACATGAATAGTCAATTTTACCTGCCACATATCCCCCTGAAAGGCTTGTTGGTTTGCTGCCGTGTTATCGCGCCTTTGCGGAACGCAGCGATGCTAACAAGGAAAAGAAGGGAAAAAGTTTATGCTGGAGTGTTGAAGACACTCCCCAGGTTGGCTACAAGGAGCACTGTGATTGTACGTACCCCTAGTTTCAGCTTTCTGCAGTTAGAAGCACCAGGAAGGCCACAGCTTGACTAAAAAAGGAGTGTGCCTGGGTGCCCCGCATGGTGACACCCAACTCTAACACACCAGCCGAGATGCAAATGGAGATCCCTCATCACATCTGCCACTGGGGGAGGAAAGTCTAGCCACCAAAGCAGTGTGAGATACAGTCAGCACATTTTCCAAACCGAATCCCACCACTGACAAAAGACATGGAACAACAGAAACCTGGAAGTGAGCTCTTACTGGTTCTTACAGAGACAGCTGCAATGAACGGATTCATGGACACTCAAAACTGCACTGAAAGACCACCAAAAAAGCTCTCAAGGTTGCCTCTATTTTAGCACCAGGCTGTTACTGCTACACAGTTTGGGGCTTGTGAACATCAGAAAAGTAGAGTATGCTACAGAAGTGAAAAAGTCTCGTGGCTGAAGGCCGTGGAGTGACCCCTGAATAAACAACAAAGTCACGTCTGCTTTTTCATGCCCAAAGATGCTCCAGCATATCCTTTGGTAGTGGCAGCATGTGTACAGAGGATGTGTTAGACCACTTCTGGGTTCTTTATTTGAGTTTGCAAAGTCATTCTAAACCAATCAAGTACTCTGCATGGATATGACAAGTACAAAGCAGATGGTGGCCGTGTTAAAACTCTGGCCTTCAAGGATGGGAGCTCAGAACAGATTGCAAGTGGCAGCAGATCTCAATTCATGTCCAGAGTTCTGGTTGTTTTGCTGAAAAAAGGGTTATCACACGTGTCACCTCAGCTCCTTCCCATGCTGCCATGAACAGATTAGTGAAAAGATGTATTCAGACAGAAATGAACTATTTGTGCTACAACTCTGGACAAAAGTCACTTACAAAACAAGAGTACAAACGTTCAGGGGGCCAATACGAAGGCAGTTCATTTACAGGCTTGGCAGAAGGATGTGGTGGATAGTTTATCACTTCAGGTCCACCTGTAGAGGGACTTTAGAAAGAAGGAATACAATAAAATGATCATGAATAACCACATCTTCAAGGGTAGTTTCCACCAAGGGGAAGAGCATGTTAAAAAACTGTTACTGAAGGACAAGCAAGGTGGGTTTTTGAATGCTTAAATGGTTCAGGACAAACTGCATCTGATCTAGGTTTATGTTTTATAAAAGAGCTGTAAGTCTCTCTCACCCAGTATACACCTTCACGATAGCCAGTGGTGAACACCAAGGGAATAAAGAACATCAGCACCATCACAGAAACAACTCTAGAGTAGGATGGCCTAGAAAAAAGTCCAGATGCTCAACAGAACAAAACACTGACAAATAGTGTTTCCCAAGGAGACTTGTACCCTTGCTGCTACTACAGGTAACTCCTGGGTTGTACACAGGAATGGCAACAAGACTGGGAATTGCAGGTACCACTACTGGGAGACCACAGCATGGGAGGGGAAAAAAACCCTTAGAAGGCTTGAAGCCCACGAGATTGCCTTCTATGGAAGAAGCCCTCAGCTGAGCCTTTCCAAGCACAGCAGCACAGAGAGCTACCTGGTCTCTCTGCTCATAAAGTAAATGAACGTACTCAGTGAAAACCTCACTCCTCTCTGTGCTCTCTCCTTTAAATAGTGTGTAAACAGCAAGGGCACAACCACTGGCAATTACAGAAGAAAGGAGGAGGTATGAAACAAGCTGGAGCTGCTATCTAATTTTGCCACAGCAGCTGCTGGCTGCTGCTTTCCTGCTCCTGGGGGAAGCACCTTGCTCACAGCTCAGATGGCAGTGCCTCCTTGGGATGTCACAGAGTTTCAGCCTACAGCCAGTGAGCAGCAACAAAAATCTCATGCTACAGCCAAGATTCACCTTCCCTTCACCTGGCTCCGTTCCACCTCTTCAGGACAAGTGCCCCAGCAGAGAGACAGCTTCACTGCTCTTAAGGCTTGTTGGCTAAAATACCACCCATGTCAGCATGTTATACCAGCAAAGTCCCTACTGGGAGAACAGCTAATACTAGCAAAAGCACTTTTTGCCATTATAGCCTACACGAGTCCTCTGAACAAAACAAGCTTTCTTGGCACGAGCACAATTTTGCTGGTGTAACTGGAGTTTACAGGAAGGCTTTGTAATCCCATCGTCAGCCTGCCACGTAGCCATTTGCTAAGTCAATGAGATTTTTGCTCCTAAGTGCTAAGCCTGTTTTAAAATAAGAGACTTAAGTTGTTTAATTCCCAGTATTGCACTCCATGCTGGCTGTCTGGGTGTTAAAGTCGGTCACTGTGACAAAGAAAAGCCATGTAGGGAAAAAGGAAGTGAATCTCACACGGGAAAATCAAGTGCAAACTGGCATCTCCATGAAGGGCAGGTGGTAGTGTGGGTTTCACTTCCTCGGAGTGGAGTTTTCCTTGTTCTCCAAGTCTCAGAGTAAATCCTGTTAGGCACAGGGGGACGACTGGCTGTCTGGCTGGAGTGGGAGCAGACACGTGACAGTTTTACCAACAAAGCATCTAGTAATGATGGAGTGGAAGCCAAGGAAGCTCACTCTCATTGTCAGCTATAGCTAGAGGACTCTATGCTATCAAAGGCCCCGTCGACAGAGCCATGAGTGGTATACAGAAAAAAAGCTCCTCCCTGACCCCCTCACATAAAGAAATGTGTAAGCATGGGGTGCTGGAGGAGGAAAAGCATTAAATGAAGGCCAGTGCAGATTAATTGGTGTGCACAATGAACACGGTTATTAAACAAAATCAGCACTAGTAAATGACTGTCATTTCATGGTCATCAGATACAGTGTTTACAAGCATCCCAGCGGATGATTTCTCAAAAGGGAGTTACCAAAATACAGCTGGAGGGGAAAGGGAAGCTTTAGTGATCAGGACTTTTCTGTAAAGGATGGACTGGGGTGAAAACATGAAGCTGCTTGTGAGTAGAGCAGATAATCAAGTATGGCATAATGTGCAGAGCAGAAACAAGAGTGGACAAAGCAATAACAAAATAAGCCAGTATGGGTCAAGCTGATGTGGATTTCAAGCCTCCTACGAAGTGTACAGCTCAGAGGGACTCCCAAATTAAGGTGACACAGAGCAATAGTTGCTGCTGCGCTGTTTTGAAAGGATCTGAGAAGAAACAAAGGCATTGTGGCCAAGGAAAGGAAAAAAAAAAGGCTACACAAGCAATCGGGAAAAACAAGTGGAAAAACAAACAAACAAAACCACAAAAGAAACACCCAAAAGTCTTGAAAACCTGTGCATAAAAACCTTACAAGACCAAGCCACTGTGGTCCTTTGTCCTTGTACATTAACCTTCTGTCTCACCCAAACTGCTATTTCAGATGGACGGCATCTTTGGAAGAGGGCTGAGTTGAATCCTGTTAAATTATCAGGCTCTGCGTGCATTCACACTTGAAGCAGGTTGGGAGGGTTTGGGGAGGGTGTTAAGTTTTCTGTTGAAGACAGATTTAAGATACGTTACAGTATGACAGTCTAATTACAGACTGCAATTGCAATTTCATTTACTTTTTTTGCATCTAGTGATGATTTAACATTTCCAGGAGAAACAATTACAGGACAGGACGGAGAAACCCATTTTACTGTCTTCAGTCTGAATGAGCATGCAGAAGTCATTCCACCCAACTCCACATTTCATTTTTGACCTAGTAGTGCTCACTTTACACTATAAATACCAGAGAGAAGTGTCTTTATATATTTATATAGATACTGTATATTATTCATACAGTAACTTGTACGGATTTGCTACCTTAGCCAGAAGTTATAGTCTATATAAATAAATCACACAGCAGTATTAAAAGCTATGGCTTTTGAACAGCAGCGTATGGAGACAAACTGAGACTGGGGTTTTATTCTTCTAGATATAGAGAGTTGCAAACAAAGCCCTGTCCAGAGGGTTCCTGTAATAAATAAAGACCCAAAAGGTGTGAGGAGGAGCTAAAACGCGGGCAAAGTGAAGCGTGAAGTGACGGTGTGTGTTGCAGCAGTTCCTCTGATTTTGATCCACGATGAGGAACCACATGTAAGGAAGCAGCACTGGCTAGACTTCAAAACTCTTTAAGCCAAGCTACGAAGGAATTGGAATAACAATGGAAACAATCTCATTTGCCTTTTGTCTTCCTCTGTACAGCCCAAAGTATTGGCTGCAGTAGATTTTACCATCTGTCATTGTCCAGAAGAGGGAATAAAGTTTGCAGCCACTTCACTCATTGCTTTAAAAAGACCAGTTTCTTCACAAGGGCAACATGCCATATCCCATGGGTTTACTCATGGATGGGTTTCCTCAGTTTTTCTGTACTACAAGTAAATTTGAATTGGGTACAGTGGATATACCTGACAGTAAAACTCGTAAGGCAAGGTGCCCAGTCCTTGCCAATGCTCACGGCCAAAAAGCCATCAGTATGTTAGCAAACCCACCTAAAGCAACAATGCTGCTCTTTGACATGAGTAACAGAAGCAGAAACTAGCCCACAGTGAACAATTTGGAGATGGTATCTATCCTGCAGTCAACTTGGAGGCAATTTTTTTCTCCACTATTAAGAGCCTTCCGAGTCTGGTTTCCTAAGGAAAAGAAGATTACAAAACTGAACTGTACTGGTTGAGTATCCCACAGATAACTCGTGAGTCTGTCTATCTCCGTTAGCCTGATAAGACAGAAATGCACCCTTTCAAAGTCATTAGCTTCCTGGAGGTTTTCAGAAGTTAGGCATTTAGGTAGCAAATGTAGCCCTTAGCAAGGGAGATAAGATCCCCAACCCCTATTAGACATCAGAATCCACACAGGAAAGTGACTGTATGAGTGGCACTGCTCTGGGAAAAGCTCTAATTGGTGCCCATATAAATCAGACATCAGGTAATACAATCATCTCCCTCTCACACTTGATATCAGCCCTCGATAGTTCTGCTTCTCTCAGAAATGACATTTTTTGAAGGCTGTAATTCCCATATCAAGTGACTCTCCTTTCTTTAAAAGCAACACTCCTTAAAAATACATCCTCAGAGAGCCCTCCCAAAGTCAGAGGCAGAGATAAGATGTCAATCAGACTGAGCAGTTTCTGGAAGAGGCAAGTAACAAAAGAGAACCAGAGACTCGGAGGAAGTGAGAGAAAATTACATTCTGGGCTAAACTTCCCATGCTTAAGAGACACAGAAGCAAAGGAAAAAAAAATAATGTTGTGGCATCCAATTTTTGTTTGTCATAGATTATCTACCTGTTGCATGTATGAAAATACACAGCCTGCCTTATTTCCACCCCAGCTCTTCTCTCAGAGCACCACCCAGCCGGCAGACACGGGGCTGCCCGAGCTGCAGCTCCAGCTGCTAAGCTCAGCTCCCCAGGGCGAGTGGCAGCCCCTGCCCATCAGAGAACAGGCACAAGTAACAAGGAGGAGCCAGGGGGTCTGATTTTAACATGGCATACTGCTCCACTGGTCTACTGCAGCCGGGTGTAACTATAAAATGATTGCTGTCCTCAGCCACTAACAATCTGTAGAGTTTCTGGCTGTTTCAGCCATCAATCTCATTCAGCTGACTGATGGAGGGATGCAGATGAAGGACAAGGAATCCAATTCAACAAAATCAGCTGCTTCTCTCACAAAATTCCCCAGCTTTACAAATGAGCTCAGCTAACGGCTGTCCTCAAGCTAAGGATGTCAGATGGTTTCCCAAGGAGGTGCAAAGAACTGAAGACACACCACTGCCTCCACCCTGTAGCCAGATTTGACCAGGATCAGCCAAAACCACCAAATGCCCCACGGCACATTTTCAGCTCAAGCTCTTCCTTTGCCCAGCTCAAGCCTTCCAGGTGTGACAACGATTTGCAGGGTTCTTACAAAACACAGTTGTGCCACTGAACCTCAAGTGCAAGGAAGGAGAACAATGGCCAGCAATGAAGGGTTTCTCATTTTCATTACTTCCCCTCCTTCTTTCCAGTTACATCCACATCATAAAGCTCTACTGCTGGCAGCATCACTGGTACACCAAGGGCCAGCAGTACTCAGTAGTGCAGAGGTTCCCAAACTGCTCCATGAAGCACCAACAGCAGCAAAGCCAGAGCAAGAGACCCAGAGCTGGTCCCTAGAACCAGGGTTTTTCACCCAGAGCCTAGTGCATTCACTAGCACTACCTCCCTCTTCCTTGGCTCTGTGTTTCCATGCATTTCAGATTTGAGCTTGGTCTCTCAGAAGCCAAGACAGCTCATTCTCAGGGTTGGATCAGTCAGGAATAGGCCAAATGGCAAAGCAAAGGGCCTTGCCTTAGCTCTTCAGAAAGCAGAGCTCCAGCTGCTTGGCCCAGGCATCACGTGTCCAACAAACACCAACTGTCCAGCTATAAGAAAATGTTCCCTTGGGTCTTTGGAGCCTGCCTACTAGAATTAGAGTCTTCACTTGTCATTTGGAAAACTTCGACTTCTTTATAGTGCTTACAAATTTAGTATGTTTTAACAGTGGAGAGACTTGCAAAGAAACCATTCATGGTAAGGTTGAGAAATAGTAAACTTTGTCTCCTTTCTCTTTGTTGCCATCTCTTCTCTGTAACTAGCCTACTAACAACAGCATTTTGGAACTTCTGTGCTTGACTGAATGGACCAGTTAAAGCCTCACCTGAAGAGTCAGATAAAGGTGTCTGGCTTTCTGATGGGTAAACCTCTACCAGTCTAGCTAGCTCCCTCTAGCACAGGAGAGCAGCTGGAAACACAGGTACAGTCCTGTGCATTTCCTTTTCTGAGTCTTGCAGGTTTGGGAGTTAAAAGTCAAAGAAAAAATGGGAATGCTGGCATTAAACCAGGGGGGATTAAGGAGATGACATTTTTCTTCCTATAGCACTCTCTCAGCTCTTAGGATATATCTTACTTATTTTTGAAAGTAAGGAGAAGGCCAGCAGAGCCTTGGATTACAAGCACAGAAAGAAAATACTTCATTTTACTGGCTGTCATAAAGAAACTCTGGATATTTGGTGGATAGAATATGGAAAACAAATGTTCTTTCCTGGGTATTTCACAGTAAAATACAAATATTTCATTACAAAATCAAAATATTATGCTTTGTGATCAGCTGAGGTGGTCTTGAGTCTCGAGGCTTCAGCAATTCAACCAAAGAAAATCAAAGTCCATAAAAATGAATGAAGCCAGGGAAATATTATGTTATCAGGTGACAAAAGTTGTTTTGAGAGCTTACAAACCAGTGCAGTGATACAGTGACGGCTCCTCTGCATCTGGCAGCATTCCAGGAGATGGCTTCTGAATGGCAATTCCCAGCAGAGAGGCAGCACTGCTGTCGAATAATGATTTGCCCAAGTTTCAGCACCTTAATACCCCAGAGCTGCTGGAAATGCACCAAGAGCAATTCGTGCAGGACTCTTCATGGAGAAAAGAGCTGTTCTAGGACTAGCAGGGTTTTTTTCTCTACGTTAATAGCTGCTGCTCTGTTCTACCAGTGGACTGATTCAGCACCAACACTGACAAGGCACCTCAGCCTCCAACACTTGAGAAGGAGCTTTGTGTTCTCTTTCTCCCTGTCAGAAAGGGGAGGAGAAATTTGCTCTGTTTTCACAGTTATATGACAGCTTTTAAAAATCTTACAGTGTGAGCGCAGCACCTAATCCAATAAAGCTTGCCAGGGACATTTAAAATCAAGGTCTCTGAGATTTTGTTTCCTCTAAATTTACCAGACTTATAAGAAAAGGGTCTTTTCTTCAGAAATGCAGCACCAATCCCACTGGAGATGCAGAGGGCTGAAGACTATTTTTCTGCCATGCTGTGGGAAAGACATCTGAAAGTACTTGGAACTAGGTTGTAGGGATGAAGAAAATGGTCTGGAGTTAATGAATGGAAACAGGAAGAAGAAAATGAAAATAGGATTTCTGAAGGAAATCAAACATTTACTCAAAACAGAATAAAAAGCAGGAACAACCTCTAATAGGCATTTAATTCATTTACTGCTATGACTGGTCTCTACATAAGGAAATAACTCCAGGTCTTACTTGGAGGTCAAAGCATGAAAAAGACAATTGCTCTTCTGATTTACTATCGCCTGTCACTAACCAGCTACCTCGAGAAGGGCGGAGGGGAAAGGTGGAGATGGCAAAACTTCCACGAGCATGTCTGCAAGGAGAAATCCTGTCTTCTTGCAGAGATGCTTCTCCTTTCATCTCACAAAGTAAAACACGATGGGTAACTGTCAACAACTTGAAAAACAAACCATAGGAGTTTTGATTACTAGAAACGGTATTTTTTTTCCTGCTTTTACTAAAGATAGGTTAGCTTAAGCCCAGTACTTTTTTTAAAATCACCTCTTTCTTAGTTACTTTCTCCACTGTGAGAAGGTGAAGCACTGCATCTATTAGACGTACCTGCTGTGCAAACCTCATTTGGACATGATCATCATCAATCACTCCTGCTGTGCAGGTAGCATATGAAAGGGAAACAAAACAAATCGTGCTGCAGTCTTTGACACCACCCACTCCCCTGCTCGAGTGCTTGAGCTTCTCCCGGAGCCCCGCTGGCATATGGCTATTCTCTCTTTCTGGGACCCCTGTCCCTTCTCTCCCTCCAAGCACCCGAGAAAAGCTTTGGCAGTTTCAGGGGAAAGACAAAAATCTTTCCTTCTCTTTCTAAGGCTTTCCAACTGAAAAGCATGCCAAAGACATACCACTATGTGCCATCTTGCCTTTGTAAACACACACACGTTACTTGCAGCAGCAGCTCTTATCATACGCACATGCTTCGGTGGAGGGTGAATATTGTAAAAGGAATCAGAATGCAGTGAGGCTCCTTTGTGGCAGTGCCACGCACAGTCCTGGAAAGAGCTATTAACACCAGCATCCTATTGCATTCCTCTAGCACACGCTTCAACTGGCTGTCAGTGCTATCATCAGGGACAGGCACTGGAGGCACAAGGCTTGTAAGAGCAAGAAAGATATCGTTTGTCTTTTCAGAGGTCTGGACTAAGCTACAATAAATATTAGACAATATTTAGGAATGCAGAAACAACCAGAGACAGAGGTGAAAGCCAGACTGCAGTCTTACAACACTCTTCCTACAAGCTCATCTAGGGTATAATGAGAGCCCCCTCCTTCTGTTGCAGGGCTCTGGCTGGTACTGTGCCACTTCAGGGGACTTGCACCAGCCTATCCCACCCTGACTCCTCGGTATGATTCAGG
Source organism: Chloroceryle aenea (assembly GCA_013399075.1). Lineage (NCBI taxonomy): Eukaryota > Metazoa > Chordata > Aves > Coraciiformes > Cerylidae > Chloroceryle > Chloroceryle aenea. The sequence goes on from VWZY01008172.1 coordinate 225,139, forward strand.
TGAGCAGAAGTTGCCTGCACTTTGTGTTTCCCGATGCACCAGCACTGCAGCATGCCCGGTTCTAAACAGCTGTGCAGCAGCGCACACTAGAGAACGGCTCTTTCCAGCTCACTCGCAGCCCTCCCTGTACCTCCCACAACTCCCGAGAGCGCAGGCAATCGGGGAGACGGACACGGTAACGTCCAACTGCACACACGCACCTCCTCCTTCAATGCCAGGACACAAATGGTGTCACTTCACCATAGCCCTTATTTCCCTCGGCATGTTAATAAACTATTCCGGAAGAACGTGGCATTTAAAGGCACCTCCTGAGGACCTCGCAACAGACCCTCCCACGTACAAATCTGCACGGGAGACTTTGAACTAGAAACCTCTTCCCTCCCCTCGCATTCACAGTACTCCCTTTTTCACAGGACAAGCAGCATTTGTAACCTGAGCCCCCCAAAGAGCTTCTTCGGTCTCCATCTACAGCCCCTGCTCCGCTTCGGGGCAGTGAAACTGCCCATCCGCCCTGCTGCTGACCGTCACCTCGCTGATCACAAAGACGATGTGGAAATGCAGGGCCAGATGTCCCATCGCGGTGTCCTGCCGACACACGCGTGCCTCACACTGATTTGATAAGCTCTTGCCACAGAGTAGCAGCCCCGGGGGGAATGAGGAGGGCTCCGGTTTGCCTCCACCCTTCAGAGCCGGGTCCTCAGGAAGGAATGGCAATTCTGGGGCGCAGCACTGCCTGGGACAGGGAATGACCAGCTGGATGCTACTGATACAGGATTGAATGCTGTGATGTACCGAGTGTGCCATCCACGAAACAGCAATGGATGTAAGCACGTGCTCGGCCTTAAAATCATGAATGGCCTCGGTGATGAAGACTATGCATGACTTTTGAGGCAAGCGCACGTGAGAATGAAAGATCAGGAGCATACGGCTCTGACCAGAACAATGTGATGAAGGCATTCATGCAACTGGCCTCTATAAACACACTCTTTTGTCTTGTATCATGGTTCTGAAACACAGCTGAAGGCCGAAGGAAACCCTCAGTAGGTTGTCCACACAAATTAACGAGAGCCCAGCAAGGGCAGATTAGGCACCACTTTGTTCAACTTCCAGGTTGAAACTCCTAAGTTTAAAAGCAGCAACAAGTTCACCTTCCACCTTAGCAGCCAAAAACGCGACCGTCACAGTTTCAAACGTGTACTCACCCAGAAGAGAAGGTTGAAGACAAACATTAGGTACTTGATACACTGCAGGCAGTTGTGAGCCATGCTGCACCGCTTCAGTTCTAGGAGAAAAATAAATGAGAGATCCAGGTAAAAGACAACGTACTTGTTTCCCTTGGGGGACGTGTACTTAGCCTTGGTGGCCTTAGGGCCTGGGTTGGTGTGGAATCCAAAAAAAGAGTTGCTGGCGGCCCCAAACTGGCCGCCATACATGCTGCTGTAGCGACGGAAGGCGCCATTTGGGAAACTGTAATCCTTGCTGTCCAGGGAAGGGCTCCTG
>VWZY01008172.1:233911-255983 GCA_013399075.1 Chloroceryle aenea
GGTGGTCGATGCCCCATCCCCAGAACCATTCCAGGTGAGGTTGGCTGGGGCTCTGAGCACCCTGCTCTGGTTGCAGATGTCCCTGTTTAGTTCAGGGGGGTTGGATGAGATGACCTTTAAAGGTCCCTTCCAACCAAAACCATTCTATGACACTATGAAGATGACTGCAGGACCAGGGCATTGACCCCATGCTGTATTATCACCTCTCTGCATCTCCATCCACAAGCTAACCAACAGAGAAACCTGGTGGCAGTGTCCCTGCATGTCAACCCCCTTTCTGACAGCCCATGCAAAGCAAAGAAGCAACCAAAGACCTTCCTTCCTAAATCCTGCTCTGTGCTGTCACATGCTCTCAAGGCTTTGAGAGAGGCAGGAGCAGGTCAGACTTGGAGCTGTAAGTTCCTGAAACAAAAGCAAGACATGTCCAAAGCAGCCCCTTAAGAAACAGGCAAATCAAACAACCATCAGTCCTACAATGGGCAGCAGGTCCTCTAGCTCAAGAAGTGTTAACAAGGGGCTGGAAGATGAGGATCTCTCAAGAGCCTTTCATTGTAGAAAGAAATATGAATATTCTTATAACAAGTTAAGCAGAACAGAGCATGTTTCACTGAAACCTCAAACTTACCACACACATGAGAAGATCCTACAAGGTCCTTGCTCATGCATTAGCAATTTCAGCATCAGCACAAGGCTGTGTTTGCTGGAAAGTGGCCTGGATGGCATGGACAGGAGGAGAAAGTTCTAGAGACTTCCTGAGCTAATACAAAGATATTTTGATATTCACAGTTGTACCTACAACTCATTTAAAGATTTACTGATGCCTCTAACAAAACTTTGGAAAAACATATTCCAGTCAGAAGCAATTTCACTTATATATCAGACTTCAGGGTTTTTTTTTTCATTTCCTTTCTTTTTTCTTTTTTTTTCTTTATAAATAAGGATATTTGCATGAAAAGAAAAGGATCTTCAGTTCTTAATAGCTCATCTCCTTCTGCTCACATGCCACCTGAAGTCATGATCTTTGGTTTATGGCATAATTAGTTGCTATGGAAATAACATAATCATAGACACAGAGAAAATATTTTGGGTATGATATGCAGTGCTCTTTATTTAAGCCTGTGCACAAGTTACTTCTGCAGAAACCTCACTGCTTTTTATGTGCTCTCATCTGCATAACAGTTTCCATCACCTCTGCCTGTGCAGTCAGACACACTGGAACTGGGACCTGCACTATTTGCACTGAAGGTGTTTCCTTCACCCATATTTGAGCATTTACATGTTGAAACAGTGATGGATGTGCAGGCAGAAAAGCTGGTGCCAAATCAGACTAAAAAAAACCCAAATCTCTTTTAAAAATGACTGGGTTTGGGCTCCCAAACCCTGGGTGCCACAGAGCTCCTTTGCCGTTTGTGCTTTCTGGACTTTTTGGCATCCTATTCTTTGCTAATGATTTTTATTATTTTTTTTTTGTCAGAGAATAAAATTTTGAAGTAAGGAGATTCCCTGTTTCCCCAACAAATTTTACACATTTCAGTCCTAGACAGAGAGGATTACAGCTGCAGATGAAGGACAAGCAGTGCCAGTCGCTCAGCTCCTGGAGAAGCAGGAACCCTGCTCCTCTGCCAATGCCCTCAGTAATAAAGAATGAAAGAACAGAAATAAAGAATCTGTTTGACACCCCGTACAGGATGAGTTGTGGCCCAAAGAAAGTCTTTGTCAAGACCTATCTTTGCAGTGTCAGCAGGTCTCAGCTGCTCCAATGCAATTTATGTGCTCTTTTTCTTAAAATCAGGTTACTTTCTCCAACCTGAGAGATCAGCTGACATTCAAAGAAATACCACTTCAGACACACGTGGTACTCACAAGCTTTCTGTCAAGTATGAAGCAATCAATCAGACAGGAAAATCTTTAAACTCCACAGTTCTGATGGTTTGTGAAAGCAGGTATTTTAAAGCAGAAGGAAACAAAACAGAACCAAACAATGACTTGGAAAAATTCAAAGATTTGTTAATGCTCTCTAACACGTGTCTGCCTTTTAACACCTTCATGGATTTTGTTCCTTGAAGATCCAAAACAGATTCTTGTCTTGCATCCTTAAGGACGGGGCTAAGGCTCTGCAAAGAACTAAGCATGAAGCCAAGTTCACCTAACTGTATTTCAACGACATTTCCAAAGCAGTGAAGGCCCAGCAGTGGTCCCTGACCTCACAGCGATCCCAGTACTTTTGAGAAGCCCATTTCAGTCAAGTCCTCAACCACAGTCTTCACCACCCTGAGATACTAATGCACTTAAATAGTAAGCACACACTTAAAGGCTTTCATGAGTGGGTTGCAGAGGAGCACGAGAAACACCGTGTTTAAAGGCTGCCGCTGGAGCCAGCTCTGGGTTCAGCAGCTGCAGCAGAAGGAATCGCCCCCTGAGCCCACATCCTTGAGGTCACTGCTTCACAGCTCTCCCTGCAGAGCTGGCTGGGAGGTGCCTTTGGCTGAGCCAAGCCAAGTTTGTTCGGGTGGTCTGAAATGGGGCGAGAGCTCTCCAGACAACAGACGTGAGCCAGCATGGCAAGACCCAGGGCAGGCCAGGGCCGTGCTCTCTGCCGCTGGCTCTGCCTCTTTCTCTTCAGAGCCAAAAGATCTCAGTTGGCTCCTCACTCCCTCAGGCTCCTTCCAAATTCCTACCTCAAAGATAAATATACTTCTTTATCCAAAAAAGAACTGAAAACAAACCCCCAAAGGGAGCAGTAGATGTCCTTTTCATCTTGAAAGATAACAACTTCTTGGAATAAGCAAACGGACATTATTTTTTACGACACGGAAGTTCCATCACACCATCTCAATGCATTTCTTACACTGCAAGCTGAGCTTAAAATTAAAATGGAACCATTAAAGAGCCTGAAAGGGAAAAATAAACAAAAACACCAGGTGACGATTAAATACTGATATTAAAATGGAAAGGACTTGTACAAAGAATATGCAACTGGCCATGTATATTTTTATATATTACATTATAGCAATAATTGCTTCTCTTGATTGTGCCAGGAATCACAGGGCTTATAGCATCCCACACAGTAAAAGTAAACAGCAGTGGATTTCTTATCCCTGACATCTCTGTAATCATTCAAGCAAAAATAGAGGAGCTTCTGCTATCAAAACAAAAGAAAAAAAAAAACAAACAACAAAATAATTCTGGGTCGGAGCACAAGCTTTGGCTTTCTGCTTTGCCATTCTGAGCACTCCTAACAGCAAATAGTCACAAATGACTTAAGGAGTGCTACCAGCAGACGTCCTTTGAAATGTATTTTTGAAGAGATAACAAATACAGGTAAACAATTTCCAACAACAGCCTAGGATTTACACTCCTAAAAGCTGTATTAGTGAGTGTAATGGTGATAATACTTGAAACAAAAATGCTCTTTTGGAAGAAAATGTATCACTGGCATTGAAAACCACGTATCTGTATTTACTTGTTCACATCAGCACAATCTGGCTCTTCTTCTATTTCACTGTCAAAATCTGTAAATAAGCTCATTTCCCTAAGTGACATCTATGCAGAAAGAAGAGGCACCTGTATTTTCAGGCAGGGAAGGGTGTGATTCCTTTTTTGCAAAGCATACCTAAACTTTGTTGCCAAAAATATTCCAGAGGCCCTAATTCAGCAAAATCTGAGTTGCCTAAAAAAAGTAAATGAGAAACTCATCCCTGTTTATTAAGGCGCTTAATGCTATTTAACTTTAATCAGGGGGCTTTGTTTGGACAGAAATAAGGACATAACTTGGAGCTTTAATGACAAAGGGTGAAAGATAATCACTGCCTGAATGTAGGCACTCTCATCGAAAAGGTACTTCTGAAATACCTGTTTAAAGTCATCACCCCTTTTGCACACTGGCTGAGGTTCTGGATTTAGTGAAAACCAAATTTGTGCCTGAATTTCCCCTGCGTGTTTGTGCTCAGTGTTTCCTATTGGCTTGAGCTAGGCTTTCCAATAGCCCTCCTCCAGAAGAAATGCTTGGCACAGGACCTTGGCAAAATTTAATCCTGCTAAACCTAAGCTCTAGCATACGTTAAACTGCTCAAAATGCAAGGTCAACCTCCTCCACAGCCTGACCTCCGAGCAGGTTGTTTACTGTGTTATATTTATGGGGATTTTTATGAAGGCAGATTTAGATACTAAAAAAAAAAATGATTTCTGCATCAGATCACCAAGAAGCCAACCGAGAAACGATTAGGAGCCTTTCCACAGAAAAGGGATATCTGCTCCGTGATGGTTATCAGAAATGGCAGGGAATGCAGAAAAAACAGCCAAACAACCCTCCTGATTGCAGTGTTTGGCATTTCTGCCACTACACAGGATTTCTTCTTTGATGGGGAAAGACGACCTCCTTAAGAATGTCTTTATTTTCCACATATTTCCAGGTACACAAACCATATTAAATTCCTGCATAGCTCTGGTATTGCTAATGATAGTTCTTTCAAATAATGCATAATTATGAGCCTATAAAACTTGAATTAAGATGCTTTATAGCCTTTTATAAGTGTCACCCAAACCTAAGCTGTAGGGTAAACTGTACTTTTCATTTCTATTTGTTATGTTTACACGGTGCAAAGAGATTCATTACAGTACAGGCTAGTTATTATTTCTTAGAAGACTACACAAATTCCTTGGTCAAAGTCTGCCTGGATAAAACAAACAAATAATCACTTTTGTTTGCTTCCATTTTGTTTGGAAATAGAAAAGCTAAACAAACTGTAACATGATTCTGTCAATGCTTGTAGGGGTCAAACACTACAAAGCCAAAACAGTACCTCTGCTGCTTTCCACATGCCAAGAATCAAGATGCTGAATCTATCTGCAAGAGCAAAAAGTGAAAATACCCAGAAGATAATTATTCTGACTGCCTGGCTCAAACAGCAACACAGTGTTTGAAGTCTGGTCCAAACCCCACTGAAATCATTGCAAGGTGCTCTTCCAATCTCAGCATCTCAACAGCCTGACTGCTCTTAGTCCAGGTACATCTTGGAACAAGGTCCTGCCCCCACTGACGCCTGGATATGGCTATAAATCGGTCACACTCAGATGAGATGGAATTATCTTTTTTATCATGCAAGACGGAGAGACAGAAGGGTTGAACCCTTTTCACCACGGTGGAGTGGGATTTCTCTACTGACCTGCTCAGGGCAGGATCAGTAGGAGAAGTAGATCAGGACTGAGGTAACAGGGCATTAAAGCTCCAGGAAGCAGGAGGGGAGAAGGGCTGACACCCTCAGCAGAGCCTGCGAGGGCTCGCTGCCAGCCTGCAGCGCGGTGGCTCCAAGGCATCCTGGAGCTTGTTCCTTCAGCCAGGTCTTAGACCGTGTCCTGCAGTGAAAAGGAAACTCCTGGCTTAATCCTGGCTGGGCTTGAGCTGCTCCTCCACCAGCAAGCTCTGTTAGAAAGGGAACCAAGCCAAAATGGGCTTTGGAGAGACAGAGGTGCAAATCTGATTTTCCTTCATGGGGTAGGTTACAGATCCTGCAAAGTCGTGCCTCATGCAGCTGGAATCTGACAGCCTCAGATGAGAGGAATTTATCATTATTATTATTTTAGTGTGAGAGCAGCTCACTGATTGCAGCTCGACAACTCGAGTTAATTAGTTGATGAAGGGTCTGCTGCACACTGGCTGGCTCCACATCTGTGGACGATGACACACAATCAGCAGAATGAAATCCATACTTAAAAGGTCTTTGGTCTTTTTAATCCTGAAGTACAAATCACAAAATCCACAGAACAAAACCTGCAGATCAGAGGAGTTACACAAGAGGTTCCCCTTTCTCTGGCCCTCGGGACAGTCTGGTCTCTGCTGCTTATTGAAGCTCATAAACAGACAGACTCAGCTTCAAAAGCATCCTCTTCTCTTCCTGGAGTCCCAGTGGTTCTCAATAATAAGATAACTGGTTTGAGCTCAACCTGGCAGTGTTCCCTTACGGCTGCTTCCCCAGCAGGGAAATACCAACTCACAGGTTTTCCTCTGCTCCTGCCAAACAGCAGGTGGGATTTACCCACCTGTCGAAGAGGTGATGTCAAGATCATCTGGCCACAGATCAGACCAATGTCCAAGGCCCACGTGTTGTTCTGCATCCAAGTTGCAAAATGTTCTTCCTGAACAGTCAGCTTGAATGGTATGTAAGGCCATAATGTCCTCCACCCCTGGGAAGCAGTGGAGAAGTACAAATAGCAGGGAAAACTCTCTGGGAAGTGATCTGCACAGGGCTGGAGCTGTGGAAGCCACTAAGCAGTGATGGACAGAGGATGCACTCTGCCTACCAGGAAAAAGCTGGTAGACCAGGAGCCTTGCTTGTATCAGTGGGACCTACTGCAGATATCCAGCCAGCCCTTTGCCAGATTGCACCTGTAATTACACAGAAAAGCAGTAAATATCTGTGGCCTTAGCTCTTAACACAGAGAAAAGTGGGATTTTCCCCCCTCTGCCTTTCCTATCTGCAATTTGCCCTTCTCAGGGCACAGCCTGCTTCCATCTCCCATCTCCCTTTTTACTTAGCACCTAGGAAGATGGAACCACACTTCTACCTGCTCTCTTAAATCAAGAGCTGAAAAGGAAGCTCTAAGAGGCACCAAGCACATCTGAAATATGGTCAATCAGAGGTTGCTGGAGAGCAATCAAGAGAAAAGAGGTTGCTTCTTTTAGATGAAGATGATGAAATTTCAAGACAAGCAGCTCTTGTCACCAGAAGTGATGAGCAAAGTATGTAACTCAAAAGTCTGTTAAGAAGACTCAAAAGTGAGTTAAGAAGCGTGTGACCAGCAAGTCGAGGGGAGGTTTTCCTCCCCCTCTACCCTGCCCTAATGAGGCCACATCAGGACTGTTGTGTCCAGTTCTGGGATCCCCAGTTCAAGAAAGACAAGAAACTACTGGCGAGAGTCCATCAGAGGCTCTGAAGGTGTTGAGGAGCCTGGAACATCTCTGTGACCAGGAAATGCTGAGAACCCTGAGGGCTGTTTAGCCTGGTGAAGACTCAGAAGGAATCTGATCAATGCTCATCAATATCTGAAGGTCAGGGGACAAGAGGATGAGGCCAGACTCTTTTCAGTGGTACCCACTGACAGGACAAGGGGCAACAGGCACAAACTGGAACCCAGGAGCTTCCATCCAAACAGGAGGAGAAATTTCTTTGCTGTGAGGATGTCAGAGCCTGACCCAGGCTGCCCAGAGAGGTTGTGGAATCTCCTTCTCTGGAAAGACTCCAGACCCACCTGGACACTGAGATGCTGGGCCCCCTGCTCTGGGTGACCCTGCTGGATGGAGCAGGGGGGTTGGACCAGATGATCTCCAGAGGTCCCTTCCAACCCCCACCATGCTGGGATTCTGTGGTTCTGAGTCATTTCACCTGGACCTCCCGAGTCCTGACAGGGACTGCAGAGCCAGGCACCCAGCCATGGGCACAGGAGCCAGTATTTAGTAAGAGATGTCATGACAAACAGCACTGGTTGAGTTCAGAAGCCACTAGAAGGCTTTACTATTTTAATTCCAGAATATTTTAATCTTGTTCATCCACACAAGGACTCTGTTGATGGCATCCCCATCAGTCTATCAGAAACTTTTTAGTTCTGGATCCTTGCTTTGCTACACCCTTGAAGTACCGTAAGAGCAGACAAAGATTATTTGTGTGTGTTAGAGCACTGTTTCTTCCTAGTCTGAGAGCAGCTCAAAGGAATTGGCTTCGACAACTTTGCCATGGTTTAAATTTATTTTTTTTTTGACCACACTGAGCTCTGACAGAAGAGAGGCTCCAGTGAGAGCCACACTTTATTCTGCCTCTGCTAGAATGCTGTTGAAATCCCAGGGATGAATCAGGACAGCACTGGTGCTGCACACAGTTTAAAAGCAAAATACTCTGCTGCAATAATGCTTGAGCATTTAGGGGACCTCAAAGATGATGATTTTTTTGTTATTATGCTGTAAACAAAAAAACCCCAACACACAACACTTTCCACGTTGACATTAATTTCTGTAACACGGCTTTAAAAACAAAACAACCCCAAAATTCAATAGACTGCACCCAGGATGGCAATGCCTCAAGATCAGAAGCAGTGTGTTGGCATTTTTCCCAGGGAAAAAAAAATTATATATATCTGTGTGTCTCTGTGTGTGTGAGTATATACACAGGCACATTTTATTGTTTGCAAGATCAAAGCTCTGGGGCTTATTCCTACCTCCCTCAGCCAGAGGCAGGGACTCTTAGTCACAAGGAGCTTGTTCACCCAAGTAACTCTGCGTGTGCATCTAAAGCAGTGAGCAGCAGGGATCTCTCCACTCCATGACACTGGAGTGTGATCCTTCCTATCCAAGACAGAGACCTTAACTTGAAGGTTGCTTGGCTCATCTCAGTGCTTCCAGGACAGAGTTATTAGGCTATAAAAAGCAAGCTCCTAACAGCGGGTTGATGAGAACAAAAGAATCCTCTTGGTCATCCCCAGCCAGTTGTGAGCAAATCCCCGTGTCAGCAGCAAGGTTAGCTTGGATTTTTCTGGGGGATCATCAGGTTACAGAAGCTCCTAATCTTAAAACCTCCACCAAACCTACTGTGCTGATGTCTGCAGCTCTGTTTGAACCAGCAAGAAATGTGAATCAGTTCTTGCAGTAACAGGGCAGAAGAGATGCAGTTCCACACATACCCTTAACGCCCTCTTGAAGAGGCATCTGAATGCTGTCCAAAAATTAATTACACGGCATGACAAGCTCTGACAATTAGCTAACAAGACTGCTTGATGGCTAGGATTTTAAATAAGGATCTTTCAAGGGGGAAACTCTGGACAGGCAGTGCTACTGTCATAACAGCCTGAGCTGTCAGGAATGCGCGGCACCACCGAGGCAGCCCTACGGGCTTCACAGCTGCGACTGCAAAGGAAAGAAAAGATTCTGGGAGAAAGAACCTGTTTAACTGCACCCGTACCTCACTCCATCATCAGGACATCCCCTCTTTCAAGAGGGCTGGAACAGAGGAGGTCTTGGGTCTTCTCCAGAGCACTGTTGGCCCCACAAAGCGGCAAGTGAAGCCAGGAGCACCACCTGCTCTCCGTGGGGCTGAAAGAAGCACTCTCGGTCACCCCATGGTGGGCAGAGGTCACAGCCAGTCACTGTATGGTGTGACAGCAGGCCCAGCATCCTTAACATTGGCTACTCCCAAAAATCACACTGCCTCCAAAGCCACCAGTGTATCCACCCTGAAGGTGGCTGCTGCTCCACCTCGTTGCCGAGGGGAGGTTTGGCAAAGGGCTTTTGCTGCCCTTTTGCACCATTTCTCGGAGGGCTGCTCGTGGAAATCAGCGTTTCACAGGCACAGCCCTCGCCCCTCTTTTGGGGAAGAAAACACTTCTTCCACTTTCTCAGATTCCTCTCTTTGTATACAAAGTGGGGGGATGAGGAGGCAAGGATTTCAGGATAGTAAATAACCAGAGTGACTTGACAGCAAGTAAATCAGCACTTTGTAGTGTTCATGGCAACAGCTTTTGGCATCGCAGGAGAAGAAACAATTCATTACACAACAAATAAACTACGATCTTGTATTTACAAGGCAGACTTTCAATGCAGCCAATTACTGTACGTGTCGTGGTGACTAAAAAGTCTTTCGTTGCCATTTACAGATCACCGGTGAGACAACAGGCTGTATCAGTGCATCATTTCTTGGGAAAAGGGATCTGGGAATGTATTAAATGGAGAAGCTGGCTGCCTTCTATGTACGTGAAGATCTTCCGTTTCCTCACGAGTCTGCTGCAAACATTATTCCAGAGACACAAAAATGCTGTTTCAAGTATTTCCCACTTCCTGTTCTTCTCTGCTGTGAATACCTGCATTCACTGGCAGTTTCTTTTCCCTGACTGGGTTACTCCCCGGGCCTTCAGAAGGTTTCAGGTTGGTTCTGGTATGTACACTTATGATTAATATCTATATTAATAAGCATGTATCAGTGTATACATTTTCAAAGACAATCAGAATCTTTAGAACTTCACCGATACCGCTGAGAAATGGCTCATTTCATGGGGTTTATGTTTGTTTTAAACTCTTTTATTCTTGGGTTGGACTTTGTCGGGGTTGAGCTGCAACCTGCCAGCTCATCTTTCTTCTTCAGATTCAAGGATCAGATCTCTAAATAGGTGCAGGGAAGAGCTGTTCACTGCTTTTAACACCGGGTGCTAATGAACCGTCAGCTTTTGACACGAATCCCTCAGAGGCTCACGCTCCTCAGTCGTGATTCAGAAGTATAAGCAAGATCCTCAGCCACTGCAAAACAACTTAATGACAAGGAAATCAAAAGCACTGGATGGGTTTACACCAATTGAGAACCCAGCCAACCATCCTAAAATTGCAGAGGTTTCTGCTCAGGCAAATGCCTCCACTGAGGTATCTCTCCCCCAAGTAGATGCTCCCTTTTTCATTCCTGCCACTGCTATGGAAAATACCTGCATTTCTGACCTGCACCCTGGGGTTTGCTTCCATATCCCCTTATCCTCGACCAGAGGCTCTGTGCTCCTGATCCCCTCGAGCCGTGCGTGCCGAGGTTCGACCGGCGCAGTGCACACCATGATGAGAGGCCCTTCCCTTGAGAAGGATTCTCTCTGGAGAATCAGCTGCCAGCCGAGCCTCAGCATCCACGGAGGAACCTCACGTGTCACAACGTTAGACCCCCCTCTCGCTCCTCCATCTGGGAGCACAGTTGGCTCCTTTCTCTCGCAAGGCGAGCAGCCAGGAAGGTCCAAAAGTCACTTCACACTGTTGTTTGCTACCTGCCAACCCCTGGATCCAAGCCAGCTTCACTGCAGAATCTGGCTTTTAGATTTATTCTCCCTTCCAGGCAAAGGGGTAGCAGGGCACTGCTGCCAAACGTGTTCTGTGACAGCCTCCCATTGCTGCTGAGTGCCACAGTTTATTCTGCATCAGATAGCTCATCGTAGCCCTGGTTTATGTTTTTGAGAGTGGTTTTGGAAGGTGCGTGGTCTGAATGGAGACTGCCCGTGCCATACTGCACAGAAATTCCCAGCAGCAGCTGAGAGGAGACGAGGAGGCAGAACAGCTCCCTGGGACAGGGACAATGCAGCCATGCCAAGGAGAACACTACTGGGATCTCTCGGCTCAGACAGTGATTCCAAAACTCAAACATTCTTCTCCTCTCCCTGTGTGGGTCAACCCAGTGCCCACTGAAGTCCATGGGAGGTCTACCCATGAGTCTGAAGACCACAGGAACAAACTTTTGAGCAAATTTTTCATTTAGAGAATAATTTAAAGCAGTCTCCCTGTAGATGTGAAATAGCTATCAGACAGCTGCAGCTACTTTACTGACAGCTGCCCTTCTACACAGAGCCTGTAGAGTTCCAAAAACTTGATGTGCCTCCTGATGTGCTGCTGGAGAGGATTAGATCTGGCCTTTTCATAGAGGAAAGAAGGGAAGGACAGGAGTCGGTCTACTCCTCAAATGAAACAAGACGACTAAGACTTTGTCCCTAAAAATTAAGTAGGCTTTCAGACTGAAGACAGAGCTGAAGGATCCATCCCACCTCTAACACAGACCTCCAGTTCCGGGGAGGTCATTCAGTCTTTGTGCTTCAATTTTGCTCTCCAGCACTTCTTTCTTATAGCATCTCTCACCAGCTTGTTGAGGTTTCTAGTTATCAGAGCAACACTACCGGCGATGGACGCACTGTGATAGTAGAAATAACAGCATAAAGATAATGATAAAGAGGAGCTGCTCAAGACAAACCTGAAACTATGAGCACAAGGAACATTAGCATAAACTCATCAATACCTAATGTATGCTAAGATGCTTTTTAATAGTATCAGTGGGTACAAGAAAAGAGCTTTTCTGAGCAAAAGGTTAAGTTTACTTTTAACTACCATTTTAACATCTGCTATCATAGAATCACAGAATGGTGGGGGTTGGAAGGGACCTCTGGAGATCATCGAGTCCAAGCTCCCTGCCAGAGCAGGGTCACCCAGGGCAGGCCACACAGGAACAGATCCAGGTGAGTTTTGAAAGTCTCCAGAGGTGACTCCACAACCTCTTTGGGCAGCCTATTCCAGGCTCTGTCACCCTCGCAGCAAAAAAGTTTCTCCTCCTGTTCAGATGGAACCTCCTGGGTTCCAGTCTGTGATCACTGCTGCTCATCCTATCAGAGGGCACCACTGACAAGAATCTGGTCCCTTCTACTGGACACCCACCCTTCAGATATTTGTAAACATTCATAAGATCCCCCCCTGTCTTCTCTTCTCCAGGCTAAACAGCCTCAGGTCCCACAGCCTTTCCTCAGCAGAGAGATGTTTCAGTCCCTTAGTCTTCCTTGTAGCCTCTGCTGGACTCTCTCTATATTTCCCTGGCCCTCTTGAACTGGGGACCCCAGAAATGGACACAACAGTCCAGATGTGGGCTCACTAGGGCAGTCTTCATTAAAGTGTTTACTGCTTTTCCTGCAAGAGCAATTACATGTGGCTAGTCATTCCAGTGTTACTCACTCTGTGCTCAGATGTTACACAGGCTGGATGAAAAGTCACTCCAACCAGAGCAAGTATTACAACCTATGTAGTGACCTGATTCCTCTGAGACAGCTCTGCAGAGGGAAACAGAGGCCTGCCATGCTTTGAGTGATCTTGGCACTGTCCTGGAGTAGCTCTCTAACAGCGAGCACTCGGTTGTAGGCGAGGGAAGGCAACAGAGAAGTAGGGAAATCGGTATGGATAGGTGGCAATAGTGAGAAGGAGAGAGACACACTGTCATCACACAGGGAGCATTTTAGCTCTGCCTAAAGAACTCACATCTTACACACCAAAAGGAGCTGCTAGCCACACAGTTGGAGCCAAGAATTCTGGGGGACTTGGGACAGGCAGCACTGAACAGCTTTGTGTTTCCTAAACATACAGCTTCTCCAGCGTGGTAACCACTGCATTCCCACCACACTGATGCAAAACCACAGCACTGGACCCACTTGTCTGAGGTGGGAGGAAATTGTTCCCCTCTTCTGTGCAGAAAGCCCACCCCAAGCCCTGCTCTCTCTTCCCTCTCCCAACAGCCCGTCTCACAACTTAGTCAAACATGTTTGCAAGAAAGGAACAAGTTGTTTTCCAGCCACAATGACGAGTCTCCACAAGTAAGAGCTCATTTTTTATAGCTGATCAATACCTATGCTGAAAAGGTGCAAGAAAGACACCCTTGAAACCATCCACTCAAATGTTAATAATCAAGTTTAAGTGTTCTGCAAGTTATTTCTGATGAAGCCACTGAATTCTTTTGTAATGTGTGCCTGTGAAGTGCAATGTGGTGTCAGCAGGTACTGGAGTGCCAACCAATATTCAGTAACAAGGCAGCCTTCTCAAAAGGCCAGAGGAAAGCTTTGCCACGGGGAGCCAACAAAATCAGGTGTCTTTTGATAGCAGATGTTACAGCAAGTAAAGTATATATGAAATATATATCAATAACTGTACCCTTTGGCTCCTCTTTTTTTCACTCTGTCTTTACTACTGACACTTATATTATAAATCAATACCTTTTGGGCTCCCAGAAAGATCTTATTCCATCCACTTCATCAAGACATACTTAATAAATTGTATTTGGCAGCGTAAATCATATCTTAACACAAATGAGATTTAGAGGAACTACCCTCCCAATGTCGTTGCTGAGCATATGCAATAAAGCCACCCCTTACAGATATATTAATATATAATTCACATCTGTAGTATTTGAGCACGTGTGACTGCAAACGAAGGAACCACAAACAGTTCCACTTAATACATGGCTTAAAAAAAATCTCCTTCCCTAATTTCCATTAACATTTTCCCAAAGAGCTAAAAACCCCGAAAGCCTCGCAGTGCTGGAGCCAGGTATCATCCCACGAAGGTGAGAAATGCACAGCAGCTGGTTCCACAAGCACCCTCCCCATCTTACCAGTTTACTCTGGCTTTCAAGAAACCAGAACTAATGAAGGCTAATTTCTGACTGTGAAATGAAGCAGAGCATGTAGAGTTCAGAGACCCGAGTCCTGCTGCATTTCTGCTACACACTTTACAAAAGGCTTTATGCAAAATGCAGTGAAATTTTCCTAGGTTTGAGACCTAAGCCAGGTCTGTTTCCATCTCTGGAAACAGAAAGGACCAAACCAGTCTCAAGGTTCAATCCTGTTCTCATTTATGAAAAAAATAGGAAAAACCATTATACTTCAATGGTCTTATGTTTTAATGGCTTTGCACATTTACTGCATGACCTGGGCTTTAACACCACCTATTTCCCAATGTGCTGCTGGTGAGAGACCTGTTCTGTACCACCCCACGTCACAAACCCTGCTGCAAATAGCAAAGGCCCCCATCAGCAGAAACATAACTGGAATTTTTTGCCATGAATACCAATAGATGCTCTTTGGGTTTTTTTTCCACTATGCCTACATAGCACCTACTTTCTTGATGCTCAAGACAGAGTACTGGGCTAAAATGATGGCTGCTGAGAGCCTTATGCTGATGACAGTAGGGTAGAGGAGGTGTAGTTACTACTGAAATATGGTCATTCATATCAAGCAGTCAGGTTCCACTTTAGATTGCTAATTTACACATCACAAGCACTGGAAAAACCAAAGAGAATACACTGTTCACTTCCCTCCTCCTGGCCTTTTATCCACCTCACACCCAAACACTCCGTCTTGACTGAAACCAGGGATTTCCAGCTCAGTACTTCTGCTAACGGTGAAATTACTCAGAAATATACATTTCATTGATGATATTCTGCATGCTAACTAAACAACTAACCAAACCAAGCCAAAACTCCCTAAGTTTTGCCTTCACCATAGGCCTGTACCAACACAGAAGCCACCAGCACAGCAGGACATCAGCCTCTCGCAGAAATTGCAGAGGGGCTCTAATCCATAGCAGGAAAAATGAGCAGAAAAGCCAAGTTTCCAAATGCCCTCTGCTGGCACCTCTCAGTACTACGAAGAATTCCACCCTGCTCCTAAGTAGCCTTTCAGAAAACTAATTCTGAAGGTTTACCATTTGAAGATATCCTGGGTTCACTTTTACCTTAATAAATTCACCCTCTTCCAGCTTTGCTTTAATGCCCAAGTTTGCTTGGTTTTAACCAAGCACAACAGAAATCCGAGTGCTGCTGTTCTCCATCATGGGTAGACGGTCTTGAAGACCATCTGAAAAATTTTTCACACCCACTGCCTTCTAGGGATCATCACCCTCAGTATTTTGACCAGGTGCTTGTCAGGAAGCTGCTGTGAAGTTTCTCTTACCTTCCCACCGAGCACTAGGGCTGCAGGAACCCAGCCATCCTCCTGCCATGGGATCCAGGGGTGGACTGCTTGGCTGAGTTTCGATGACCAGCAACATGCTGGTTCCAGCACAGCATCATAGTGAGGAGACAGCGAGCGTCTGTATTGCTGAGGGGTGGGATTCCAAGTAAAACACAGAAAAGATTCTTGATTGGGATTTTGTAAAAGGTTCCTCTCTGCTAAACATCAAGAGTTCCCTCTGAGAAACACGGCTTTCAGGCAGGAATACGTTTTGATCAGTCTTTGCCTGTTAGCTTCACCTTTCCTTCCTCTGCTCTTTGCAGGCGAATGGAGACAGAGCTCCAGTGCTCTCCCACCAACAGCAAACTTCACTAATGACATTTCTGCCATCTACTAATTAGGAAAAGAGGCACCTCTCGGTGTTGTACCTCTGAAGTCAAGTTTAACAGGGCAGCGTTTATCATGTTTAGGAAATCTTTGATGAACCCATAGAAAAGCTGTATCAATCAGAAGCCCAAAGCTGTTAAATTCTATCTGATTAACTGAAATATGTATTCAGTCAACCCTCTTGCCAAACAAGGCCTTTAGAACTCTGCCTGTGTAGGTGGGAGATGGAATAAAGTAGTTTGGGGCTATCGATTACGGACACAACCCTTAGTGGCACAGGAACAGGGCTGTTAACATGCCTTTTTTTGTTTTGTTTTATGGTCTTCTCTAGGCTGTGAAATTTAATTTCCATATTTTGCCACCACTGCAGCTCTGCTAAACTCAGTTGGGGTTTTAATACCCAGAGAAGTGAGTTTAAGTTAACCCAGAAAAGCAGGTTCTGGCAGTAAAGGTGGGTCCCATGATTAGCAACACTGCTCGCACATCGTGACGTGAGGACAGATCACATCAGCCTGCCAGTGCTTCAGGACCATGAACCAACTGCATCTTTCCATGCTGATCTCAGATCTCAAGCCATCCGTGAAAAGCTGCTTCAGCCTCATGTTTATTGTTACTCATGCGGAATAGATACTGTGACTACTGAGCTACCTTCTTGATTTTGCCCTAGTTTAGCATCTGCACGAACAACAGGTTTTAGTTTTCTCATCCTTTGCCATATTTACATTTAAATGCCTTTTGGATGGGCCAGGGAAAGAATTCCATTTGATCTGGAAACCTTGCTTCCAGAAGGGAAATCAACTTGACCTTCACATTGTGGTCAAATGGGACCCGTAATCATCAGCACGACACGCAAAAGACATCTGGGTTTTGACATGGAAAATGTCAGGATGCAAGGGATGGCAGGAGAGGAAGAGCTGGCACTTCAACACAAGAACAGCAATGTGCCTTTGTTTGGACACTTCCAAAATACATTGCAGTTCAGTAAATACACCAGTAGTAAAGCAGAATAACAACATCATCTAAGCCTGAAAAACAGTGGCTTTTACTCCAGGTTGCTGCATTGTCAACTCTGGTGATACCTGGAGCTTTCCAAGCTTTACATCTCTACAAGCAACACAGGGAGAGCCCCTAGAAAAGGGGCAGAACTGGAGCATGGAAAAGTCATTTCAAAAGAAGGGTTCAAACCAAACCCTTCAGAAAATGTTTGATGAAAGTCTTCCCACCCAGCAGCTGGTTCTCAAGCAGCACCATGGCAGTCTCTTGGTGATGTTCCTCACAGAACTTCAAATCAAACAGCCTCAGTCTGCAAGAAGGACTATCTTACTCCCCAAATCCTGTCAATTCACTCTGGGAGTCCCCAAACTCCAGCTGGGTTCTTTCCTTCTTGCTGACAGATTTCAAGGGACTTGCATAGAAACAGCAGATTAGAATTCAGGAAATAAACATGGAAATGGACCACAAGTAATACCAAAACACAGCTCAAACTCTAGTTCCATTTGTTCTGCAATGGTAACAAAAGGCAGGGAAGACCCTCCAACAAATCCTGACACTAAGATTCCAAGCTGCTTCTGCAGGACATTTTAACATGTTCTGGAAACCAGGCCCTGGTGAGTTGTCTCATACTGGGCTCCGAATATTGAATAGCATTCCTTAGGTATTTCCTGATACTGAGCTTCCCAGAATGATCAGTAGTGCCTGGAAAATAAGAACACTAAAACATTTTCTAAGGGTTTGTTGTAATTGTTCTGGATATTACAAGTATTTACTATGCCCTGGGTTAAAAATGAAGTTGTATAGAAAAAGCTGAAGCAAGAAACATAGGAGAATAGCACCAATCTCTTGAATAACACCAACCTCTGGAAAACGAAGTTCAAAGCCCCAAATAAACATTTAATAGTATCTTGTTCTATTCTGTGCAATTTACCACAGTAAATAATTTACTGTTATTAACTGTTGGATTACTGTTAACTGGCTGGAAAATGGCTTTGTGGAGAAGGACCTGGGGTTCTGGTGGCCAACAGATTAAAAATAAATCAGCAGTTGCCCTCAAGGGTGAAGATGGGTGGTGTGCTGGGCTGGGAAAGAAAGCCCAAGGATCAAGAGAAGATATTGGCCCCACTTGAAGGCTGTGTCTGCAACAGTGGGGCCAGTTTATGGCTCCCCAGTACAAAGCAGACATTAACACAGGGGAGCAAGACTGGTGGAGGGACCCCAGGATGATTAAGAAGTTGAAGCGTGTGATAAATAAAAGGCTGTGAAAGAACAGAGGGTTAAGGGATGGTGTTGGTGGTTTCAGCTCCAGAAGGGGAAGGTGAGCAGAAGATGAAGTCTCTCCAGAGCTGCACAGAGGACAGGCAATGGTCACAGTGTGCAGTAAGGGGAATTCCCACTAGATACTGGGGGAGGGAGGAAGAAGGAATCACTGTGAGGTTGTCCTACATTGGAACAGGGCCTGCAAGACCCAGGGAATCAGCATCTTCAGGGAACAAGACACAATTTAAGATTTAAAAAGGCCCTGAGTGACCAACCCAGTTTAACCTCAAACCTGGCCCTACATGGCACAAGGGACCAAAACAGGTGCCCTCTGGATGTCACTTCCAGTGGGAATTACTCTCAGAATCAGTGCTCTACAGGACGGTTAGGGCTGTGTGACATAGTGACAGAACTCCAACAGGCTGTTTCTTCAGAGCAAGGCAGGAGGGGAAAGGGGAACACAACCAGAATCACAGTGTTTTGGAAGGAGAGCACGAAAAGCCAACAGGCTGCCTGAGAGGCAGAAGATGGACCTACTGGGTCTTGATTTGCATTCCAAACAGCAAATGAGGAATCTATTTTTACTGAAAATAAGTTACCTGACAGACAACAAGAGATCCTGTGGCAGACCCAAGCAGCAGGGGCAATGTGTACAGAGAATTTCTACAGAACTTCGTGGAAATCTGGTTACAAATAACAAGTGGCTTGTCACAGAAGGGACATAGTGAGTTTAAGTATGGCCATGCAGTTAGGTTTAGAAAGAAGATATATGGTGGAAAAGCTGAACACCCAGAATGCAGGATGAGGGGCCAGGCCAAAAGAACTATCAGTCACCTTACAGATGGATGTTCTTTAGCTGACCAGAGATGTATATAAAGTGCAAACTGACAAAGTCAGAAGTATTGTGCACTGAGAGCTCTGCAAAAGTATGACCAATAAATAGCAGAGAAGTAATACCACCATCAATCAGAAAGAGTTGTAGAGGAGAAGAGCATACAAATATCAGAGTTTTTCAGCCATTTCTACTCTTGAAGCTTCTGTAAAAGATCAGACATGGTGACCACAAGTAATGGAAGAGAGAGAACATTTCATCACAAACTCTCTTCTTCCACTTGATGAGAATGCAGTGATTCAAAACACAAGAAAAGGCCATCAGATGAGGCTGATCAGGACCCAAAATCACCACAGCAGCTGCTTACAAAGCACTGAAACCTTCTGGGGAAATACCAGTTACACAATACAATCTGGTGTATTACCTGACCTCAAGTCCTTGAAAAAGCATCATGGACAAGGCAGCTCTAAAATACTTGAGAAGGCATTTAAAGCCCCTGAGGCTCACCTTTCAGGTAGCAACTACATCTTCCCTTCTCTTGCTCCTAGCCTGCCATGAAGAAAATAAAAAAATATTCCTTTGTGTCCAGATCCTGTATATGCTCTGCACTGGTATAGCCCAACAAGCTGCAAACCAGGGACTACCATTATTGCCATCTAACAGGTAAAGGCACTGGAGCACAAATAAGGAAAGATGACTCAGCAGAGCAGTGAGNCACAGAGAATTCAAGCCCAAAAAAGACAGAAGGAAAGGAATGTGGTGCTGGTTCTGACTTCTGGCAGAAGTCGTCTTGATTAAGTAGGGAAGCAAATTTACCAGGCAGGGAGGAAACACTGTGGATCTGCTGCCCGCGACAGGAGTTTTCTGGTGTAACATTTGGTGCACATCACTTCCATTTAAGAATCCCAGCATGGTGGGGGTGGGAAGGGACCTCTGGAGACCATCTCATCCCACCCCCCTGCTCCAGCAGGGTCACCCAGAGCAGGGGGGGCAGGATCACATTGTCCAGGCAGGTTTGGAATCTCTCCAGAGAAGGAGACTCCACAACCTCTCTGGGCAGCCTGGGCCAGGCTCTGACACCCTTACGGTGAAGAAGTTTTTCCCCAGTGTTGAGGTGAAACTTTCTGTGTTCCAGTTTGCCAAACAGAGTCCTAGGCTCTTCACAAAAGCATGTTCCAAAGTGCAACTGGCTGCATTTTAGAGCCACTATTTCTCTAAAACTCCCTGTAACATACACAGCACGCCTTGCTCCAGTCTCATCCTCACAGCAGACGTCTCCGATGTTGGTGCCATGAAGGGCAGGTTCGCAGCCATTTGCCTGTCACCCCCAGCACTCCCAAAGGGGACAAGCTATTCTGGGAAGGCACTTCAGCCAATCAATGTATTCCCATTCCTTAGCAAGGACAAATCCAAGTGCTTCCAAATTCATCAGAAATAGCTTGCTTTCTCTCAAGTCACTTGCTATCTGCCTTTTCTGTGCAGCCACTTCACCTGTATTGCAATTGGAAGGCCAGACTGATAGCCCAGGCTGGGGTTTTTCCTCAGCACTAGCGCTGCCCCCAGGCAGTTCCCCCACCCCAGCAGCACCCAGAGATCATTGATCCTACCACCTAACCCAGCTCTGCAGTGCCATTTACTCATAGTCCTACTATCCTGTGCATCTGCAACCCATACAGTACAAGCAACCACGCTAGGAAGCTCCTACTCAATGATCTGTCTATTAAATCACCTCCAACTTGGTTTATCAAATATCCCCGTGGGCAGAGTAAGCTGCATCCAGTTTGATATCACCACTGGTGTACCTGCTAAGCCTGCCACCCACAGAACTTGATCATATTCTATTTCATGAGGTGAACACCTGATTCACCACAACCAGCTAGAAGCTGTGGAATTCCTTTTGCATCTCCAAAGACACACCAAATCCATCAACTGATTTGCAGTGGCTTCAAAGCAGCTGAAGCAAAAGACCCTGTATTTCATGATAAGCTGCCTAAGCTCTTGTGTTCCCATCGCTGCAATGCAGCCTTTACTTGGAACTGCACAAACAGATTAAGGTCATTGTCACATCAACAGGTCAATGTCACCCTGGATGATGTGAGCAGTGACAGCAAGTAAGCAGCAGCTGCATGGGAGAGCAGACAGCAGCAAGACCCTAAAGGGGAAAGCAGACTGGTTTTCACAGAAATGAAAATGCCTGATTTCTTTAGGCTAAGAACCCCTGTGGTCTGGGATGCATTAGGGACTGCCTAGGGTTAGGGCTGGGCTGGCAACTAGACAGATGACAGATNCTCAAGTCCTTGAAAATCATCATGGACAAGGCAGCTCTAAAATACTTGAGAAGGCATTTAAAGCCCCTGAGGCTCACCTTTCAGGTAGCAACTACATCTTCCCTTCTCTTGCTCCTAGCCTGCCATGAAGAAAATAAAAAAATATTCCTTTGTGTCCAGATCCTGTATATGCTCTGCACTGGTATAGCCCAACAAGCTGCAAACCAGGGACTACCATTATTGCCATCTAACAGATAAAGGCACTGGAGCACAAATAAGGAAAGATGACTCAGCAGAGCAGTGAGGACAACAGGAATGGAGTCGAGCCCCTGTTTTCTCAGCAGCACTTCTTATTCAGTAGGTCAACACACATTTTACTGTTCATCACTTCATCATTAGCCCAGATCCATGAAGAACACAGACCAAAGACAGTTCAACAACAGTTTCCCTTTCCAACATCCTAAAGTTGCCTTTATATTTCACCCAGTGCATGCTGATGGTAACTCCCATATGACTGGGCTCTTCCCTCTCCTGCTGCACTGCTACTGAAGAGCTCCCTAGAAGACAAACAACTCCTTATTTTTAGTATTCACCCTGTAACACAGGAACCGCTTCCACCACAGGATGCCTGACTCTCCTTGATCCGTAAACAGAACTTAAATATCCATCTTGAATTGGCTTAGACTCCCCAGCACTGGAAGGAGAAGGAGGGGAATTTATAAAGCCACATTTCTGGGGACTAGTAGCAGGAAATGCTCTGATGGCAGCAGAGAATAACAGAAAAGGAGCCGAGGCAAACAGGACTGCTGTACAAGCTGGAGACAGTTTTACATACCTGTGAGCTTATCTTTTAATTGCCTTGAAAGCTGGGGCCTGTGGTCAGAAAAGCGACTGCAGTAAGATCGTCGTCATGCTCACAGTCTGTGCACCCACTCTGACTGAACAATGCAAATCAAGGGGATTGGAGGAATTCTGGAAATAGATGCTGTGCTACCTGATAGTTTACTGCGCACAGAGAATTCAAGCCCAAAAAGACAGAAGGAAAGGAATGTGGTGCTGGTTCTGACTT
>VWZY01008172.1:256412-276379 GCA_013399075.1 Chloroceryle aenea
TACTCAAAGTCCTACTATTCTGTGCGTCTGCAACCCGTACAGTACAAGCAACCACGCTAGGAAGCTCCTACTCAATGATCTGTCTATTAAATCACCTCCAGCTTGGTTTATCAAATATCCCCGTGGGCAGAGTAAGCTGCATCCAGTTTGATATCACCACTGGTGTACCTGCTAAGCCTGCCACCCACAGAACTTGATCATATTCTATTTCATGAGGTGAACACCTGATTCACCACAACCAGCTAGAAGCTGTGGAATTCCTTTTGCATCTCCAAAGACACACCAAATCCACCAACTGATTTGCAGTGGCTTCAAAGCAGCTGAAGCAAAAGACCCTGTATTTCATGATAAGCTGCCTAAGCTCTTGTGTTCCCATCACTGCAATGCAGCCTTTACTTGGAACTGCACAAACAGATTAAGGTCATTGTCACATCAACAGGTCAATGTCACCCTGGATGATGTGAGCAGTGACAGCAAGTAAGCAGCAGCTGCATGGGAGAGCAGACAGCAGCAAGACCCTAAAGGGGAAAGCAGACTGGTTTTCACAGAAATGAAAATGCCTGATTTCTTTAGGCTAAGAACCCCTGTGGTCTGGGATGCATTAGGGACTGTCTAGGGTTAGGGCTGGGCTGGCAACTAGACAGATGACAGATGATCTCTGCTAACCCCTCTCCCTTCTCAAAGGAGAAGAGAAAGGGAATAAGGGAGAAAGACAAATGGATTGGAAAACGAAACCAGCTTTAAGGAAAATGATAGCAGTAAAATGAAATACATACAAATACATACAAACCCAGAACTGAACCCCATCCCCTGATGGCAACTCCATCACTGTCACCACCGACGCTGTGGAGCAGGCACTGGGGAAGTCCCAGACTGGACTCTGCAGCAGGTGGGAACCAGATTCAGAAGCTGGATTCTGCTGGTCCTGCTGTAACAGACACGTGGAAATCACAGCCCAGCAATGACTGGCTACAGAAAAACACAACAGCAGTGAACCAGAGCCTGCTATTTGTGAACATGATGCCTTCCTGAAGCTCAGCAAGAGTGTACAGAGAGATTTCTATCCAGGTTTGGGTGTCAGAAAGATGCAGCCAGCAGCTGTGATGCTATAACCTCCCCCCACACCCCCTTGCTGGACCCTGCTGCTGTCTGTCATGCCCTATTCAGTCATCATAACCACTCTGCATTTCTCCATGGCCAGTTTTATCCCTTCATTTGCTGCTTTATACCTACAGCAGAAGGTGAGGAAAGAGGGACTTCATGACATCAAACCAGCTAACTCCCATCTTAAACTGAAACACTGGAGAAAACATTGCTTTCTGAAGTTCACCTAAGATGGCAAGTAAACAAAAGGGTGTGTTTTCTTCAGCACTTACTGCTTAGCAAATCCCAACCACATTAGGACCACAGTAAATGCTCATGGCCCTGGCACTAAAAAATTAATCCAGTGATTTCACAGCGAGATACAGACTGGCCAGAGAGTACAAAGGCTTTAGGTGGAAATACCCACATGTGTGTGCATCACCTGTTATATTTGCTACAGAAGATAGACAAGAAAGTAATTCAAGAAGGAACAGAGGCACAAGGTCTGCTCTGCCATAGGAAAATAAAAAAGATGTGGTGGTACACATGGCTTGCAAGTATGTGTGGGAATCCCTGCATGGCAAAGTGGGTTAAGAGATCATTTGTAGCTGTATTACCGAGTGAAGTCCACAGACACCTTGGTTCCCAGATATAATAAAGGCTTAATACCCGTGCAGGGCACAGTATTACACTTCTTTTGCATACTAAGCAACACAGTAGAGTCTGTGCTGATGGTTATTTAGACAAGCTCCTGTGAACACAAGTGTTATTTGTGACCAGTTACACCCTCTGGGATTAGGAGTCACACTCAGAGATGGTCAAAGCCCTTAGCAACAGATAGGAAAGTGGGAGAAATGAGAAGAATCAAAATGGGAAAGATATAACCTGTTTCTCAACAGAGAAAGGAGCCTAACGGAGAGCAACTGAAGCAGTGATGTGTATATTCCTTCTGGGGGAGGTCAGGGGTTGAGAGGGACATGACTGGACTGGCAGGACCACCCGAAGTGTCCAGAAGACTCAGCAAGCTACAGAGAATGAGAGCACAAACAAGTCTCCCAGTCTGCAGAGCTGGTGATGGGAGTGCTGATGAAAAGGGAACCAACAAACATGCTGGTGCTGGGAAGCCTGTTGCAGAAAAACAAGAGGTAGCAGCTCAGTTTGGGGGTAAAGATCATGGAGGGGATGGCAAAAGTCATGAACAGGCCTGTAAGGGACAGAGGGAGATTCCAATGGAAGATTTCAGCCCTCTGCAGAAAGACAAAAAAGTACTTGTACCAAAGAACCACACCCACAGGCCCAGTACCAAATTTGTTGAGCACATGGCTTTGTTCATTCTGCCCAAGTATTCTCCCTTTGATGACAGGCTGAACTGCTGCTCACTGAACCAGGGTTATCTCCCCCATGCATTACCAGCCTGGCAATCAGAAGGGGACCTGGCAAACCACACTAAGAGCAAGGACAGAGTAATCTTCTCGCTGAGGCCGGCTGCCAAGCGGCAGAGCCACCTCCTGCCAGCAGCAGCTTCCACCAGGGACTGGGTTCTGTGGTGAGCTGCTCTTCCTGCGGGTGAGCGCGTGTCACCTCAGGGCCAGCCCATCTGCTCGCTTCAGCACGCGATGGCCACAGAGCGAGATGCAGGAGGGGAACAGCAGGAGTTGAGAAAATAGCCTTTTGCTTGTCCCTGCCGTCAGCACTCGGTGCTGCTCTCCCAAGCACTGGCAGCTTCAAGATGGAAGACGCCGGGAGGGCTGATAACAGGCTCTCCCCACCCTGCTGCTCCAAGCATCCACCCTGCGGTGTAAGTAAGGCCTAGCACTAAGTTCCCAAGGAAACCAGAACTCCTTGGTACTGCTGACTGACATTTTCCAGATCATGCAAAGGGGGTAGCCCAGGTTAGGTCGGACTCTGTAAGAGACCTGACGAAGCACAACCAATTACCAGGATTGCTCACAGGACACACGGAGAGCCGATGGCTCAACGCCTTGGCCATTATTGCTACAGGCTCAGTAATAACGGTGCCGTAAGAGTTCACTGCAGCCCTGGAAAGTGGGTTATAACTGTGTGACCTGTGGTGTTTTCCTTCGGTGAGTCCCAGGAAAACCTCTGGAGAGAGTGCAGCAGGGTGAAAAAGCCACACAGATGCAAGTGCATAGGAAACCATGAGTAGAATTTCACACAGGAGTTCACTGATACCTGTTCTGTGGCCTTTGGGGTTTTCCAGGCTGAAGTTAGAATGACTCACTAGAGCTTGCCAGAGTCCCCACACCCATCCTGCCACAGGCTAAGGCCCAAATTGTTCCTCAGTACTTGGGAAACTTGCTGCTTCCCAAACAGTTGACACCAGAATAACAACTGAATTTCTTTCCAGACTGGGTTCTATATTCGAGGATGTTGTGTAAAGAGGAGGTAGTTTCCTTCTGATACCCATAACATTTTTAGTTCCTTTCCCACTCTTATTTCCAGTCTCTGGCTTCTTCTGCAGTTTGTGGAGAAAAGGGAATCATGAGCTTGTTCCCCCAAACCAGGCAGGCTAAGGCAGCACCCCCACCTCAAAGCTGGTAGCTCAAATACTTATCTAATCCTCTCTACGGTAGCTGTGGTAGAGACCTCATCAGCACAGGGCTTGCATGCAAAATCAACTCGCTTTCTACATCCTCCCCTCTGCCAAACCCCACTGCCAGCTCTCTAAAAGGCAACACGCCTCACAGCCACCCACAGCCGACGTTGACAATTCTGCAAAAGGCTGGGTTTAGCTTGGAAATGACATGGAATTTAAATGGTGGTTCCAAGTGGCTGCAGAACATTTTAGCAGCTGCTTTCTGCCCCTGCCCTCATTTCCCGCTTCCCCCTTCCCCATTTCCCCTTGTCTCAGTACACCGGGGTGTTTTGGGGTGTTTGTACTAAACATTCAGCTCAGATAGAGGAATCAAATCAAGTTTAATCAAGCATTCAAATCACTGCAGGTAGGCTCATTCGACAGCTTCAGTAACCCAGCACTCCTGTGACAAAAGCCACCGACGCATGAAACTCACATATGCTGTGCAAAAGCTGAAGTACTAACCCCACACCATCACCAAGGATGCTCCACAGAAAACTACGAACAATACTCTGCAGATACACTCAGTATTAGTAACTCCAGTGCATCACAAGAGATACTAAACCAGGGAGGAAGAGAGGGGTGGTACAAAAAGTTTCCCAGAAGCCCAAGGTCGGTACCTTTTTCCGTATGCACAAGTGAGTCTCGTGGAACCAATTCTCAGAACCACAATCTTCTTCTTGAGCTGTGAGAGGACCTCTTGGCATTGCTGTCCTGCATCAAAAGTACTCTCTTCTCCAGTCATTCTCAGGATCTTCGAGTAAGTGAGGTCCTACATGTCCTGCCATTGGCCAAGGGGCACAAAAGCTGAAGGTGACCAAGAGGCAGCCCCCGTGCTGGACAAGGTGGATGAAAGGGCAATGTGATGCCAAGCCCAGACAGCACAGGAACACCAGAGCAAAGTGTGCTTTTCTGGGGGTCTAATCCTCCTGCTAAGCACGAAGAAACAAAGTTGTTCTCACATGACAACATGAAAACAAACTAACTTCAGTCCAAAGAGTGTTTGGACAAAAATGGGTGTACTTAAAACTGCCCCTGGAGAGATGTGTTACAGAATTTTAAAGACCAGCATAAATGGCATCTGAACAGAAGTGTGTAGGTGCAAGCACCAGCAGAAACAGAAGGCCAAAGGGTTAAAAGAAGGTCCTGTATTTGCTAATGGAGACCGAACCAAGGTTGTGGCAGTGTCACATCCACTATTCCCATCCTGCTCAACCCACCAGGAAAACAGGCAATGGGTGGCAACCTGGCCTAAGATTTGAGAAGACAGAGGAAGAAAGGCTCTGCAGCAAAGCACCACTCTGCAGTCACTGCTGAATCTTAAAGGGCACAGAAGACCTGTCCAAAACCATGCTTGTCACATCAGGAAGAACCTCCAAGTCTTGACATCTGGCATCCTTTGATCTCTGCGTCACACATAGGTGATCCTGGCCACACCCCTTGGACTTACACCCCCAGGTGCTTGGGTGCATGTGGGTACAACTATGGAGAGGAATGAAATCTATGACAAAATCAACTTATTTAAAGAATACTTTTTAAAAAATAAATAGTATTTTTCACCTCCATAAGATCTCCCAGTGAATTCTGTTACCCTGGTTTCCCCACCCACCCTTCCTGTGATGCTCAGCCCCTCACTGCAGTGGAAGATGAGCCCATTTAAGTTTCCTTCAGACACCAAAATTTCTGCTTGCCCAGCCTGAATTCACAGCATCTCAGCATTCTTGGAGGTGCTCAGGCCACAGGCCCTCTGTAAGTTGTCCCGAACAGGAAACTTCTCCATCAAAAGCAACTGCAACACTTCATGGGAATTTCTGGTTTTTACAGCTTGGCTGGTAAGGATGGAACATTCAGTCCAAGGAGGTGAACAGGGCAGACTATTGTATAGCAAGGGACAAACAATTCATAGCTCACCCTCTTACTACCATGTCTGAAGCTAATGAAAGAAGATTTTCTCCACTTAGGGGAAAAGGGCTTCCAAATCTAATGGTACTTTTAGGCATCTTAAAGTAAATTTCCTATTTTATAGGAAGCTTCTGGTGCCAACATGTCTCTCCTGCTCTTCATTTATGATGAAGTAGAAATTACAGTTGGACAGTTAATGAGCTACTTGTATATGCCACACAAAGGAGAGATGCTGCAGTGCCAAACATTTTAGTGTCTGAGTCTGTCGAAGAAAATAGCTTTATAATTCATACATCTTAAAAAAAAAAATACAATAAAACCCACACTAGAAGTAAGACCAGACATTGCAATTTGTATCTGCAACAGGCTGTCTGAAAGATAGAAGGCATCTCCCAGTCCAGCCTCCGCTAACAAATGGTGAGCACAGGGACTGTATCCAGCTTGTGCTGGAACGATCCATTTCCTCCTCCCACTTTCTTTTCTTGACAAGATTAGTTTCCCTGGGCTGAAGGGAAAAGAGAAGCGGGTGGCAGTGATGCCTGCAGTGCTGGTCCTGTGATAAGCAGAGCCTGCAAACCCGCCGTGCTGAATCCTGCCAAACATCTGCTCGTGTGAACTAGATTAGGGGACTTTTTGTTGGTTGAGTTGTTTATTTAAATTCGAGCAGGGAACTGAATTTACATCTCCAAACTCTGCTTTGTTTCCTGCATTTCAAACTGTTTACACTCCTTTAGTTGGCTGTTAAGACACCATTTAGAAGGAAAAGAAAGCTGCCCAAACTCTGTCAGTATTCACACACAATCTAATGTAGGAATAAAATGAAACCCAGTGAGAATCAAAAGCAGAATTTGTAACACACACCCCACTTGAAAAGATGAACTTCTGTAAAGGTCAGATTCTCCCAGTGGATGGAACTCACCATTAACAATGATGCTCCTTGCCTAAATGAGACACCCCTAATGTTTGATCCTCAGTGAAATGACATTAAGATGTTGATCCTTTTCGATCAACACATACAGAACTTGGGGGAAGAGTGGTACAAGCACAAAGAAGTGCTACCCAACACAAGACCAATGTGTTTGAAGCTCTGAGCAGCAATCACAGATAATGCTCCATTTTCAGCAAACGGGGAGGAGTCACTTACTGCTCCTCGGCCAAGAGAAGGGGCTCTCTCAAGTCCTCTGGAAAACAACCGTTTGAGGTTGGACTCCCGAGTCTGAAGTCGCAGTTACAAGCCACTTCAGGAAACAAAACCTTCTCCTAAAAAAAACACCAAAGACTACTGTCACTCAGGTAAGCACCAAACCACCTCAGACTGCTCAAAAGCACAAAGAAATGAGGAGATTGAAGTTTACTCTGTGGGGAAACCTGTGCTTCAAACACAGTCAGAACTTGGCCACAAAAATGAAAACATAGCTTTTCTAAAATACTGATCAAATTATAATTCAAATCTTGGTTTCATAAGTCCAAATTATTGCGCTGATAGCCCTTTCACTTTAGGGCATGAAAAAAAATCAATAAGCCAAACAATTTCCATAGATATTACCCAGACATCCCAGTTTTAAATAGGATCAGGAAGGGTTATACAAAGGACAAAGAAAAGAACCCTGCACTGGCATCTCTGTAGAATTTTAGAAAAAGTTTGGCTATGTACAGCAATGAAATGGGGCTGTAGGGTGTAAATCTGGTGCCCTGAGACTAAGCTGATCCCTAATTCAGTTGTGGCCTTGCACAGAGCGTGTGGCAGAATCACAAGGTTTACACATTTTCTGTGAAGGCCAATTGAATCATCACGTGGCTCGCTAATGGGATCATAAACTCAAGAGCTCAGGACCTGCAGTATTACTGAACACATTGGACTGCATGAAGAGGAGTGTGGCCAGCACGTCGAGGGAGGTTCTCCTCCTACTCTACTCTGCCCTAGTGAACCTACCTCTGGAGTATTGGGTCCAGTTCAAGAGAGACAAGGAACTACTGGAGAGAGTCCAGCAGAGGCTGGAGCATCTCTGTGCCAAGGAAACACTGAGAGACCTGGGGCTGTTCACCTGGAGAAGAGAAGCCCGAGAGGGGATCTGATCCATACTGATCAAGAGCTAAAGGGCCCCCGGTGGGCAAGAGGATGGGGCCAGACTCTTTTCAGTTGTGCCCAAATACAGGACAAGGGGCAACAGGCACAAACTGGAACCCATGAGGTTCCACCTGGAGGAAAATCATCTGAGCTTTTTACCCCATGGAACACTTGTGACGTTTCACCATTTCACGGTCACTTTTGTACTGCTATCCAGCTTAAACTGTTCCCTCCTTGTCATTCTCTGAACTACCCAGCATTGCCATATGGCCATCAAGTATGTTTAGCTCACACTCAGCTTCTCAGATGTTCCATTGCTGCTGTCTCCTGTGCATAGAAGTGTTGATGTAAGAAAAGGCTCCTCAGCTGTCCTTCTATAACACAGATGTTTCCTACGTGTGTGGCTGGACGTTGAGAGGGAAGGACACAGCCTCCTAGCTCTTAAACATGTGTCCAAAGACCTCTCCTGGTTTTGAGCATCGTTCACCTCTAACCAAAGTGACTATGTGCACACCTCCATTCACAGTTCCATGCTCCATCCTCACTTCCATGTCTGCTGATGATGGCATCTACTGATACGAATTTGTTGTTGTGAATTCTATTATTGTCTGCTTTGCACCATTTTCTTTTCCTGTAGGTTAGCTCTCTGCTAAGGTTTCCACCTCCTTGCGCCACAGAGCATCCTTTCTTGGCCACTTCTCATTTTAGCTCTAGCACACATGCTCCTGGGGTTTGTTTACTACAGCTCCAGGCTCCCTCCTCACAAACCTGGCTACTTCCCATCCAGGTCCACATCTGCAAACTCCCGATTTCCACTGGTCTCCAGACAAGTCTTGGCAACATGGCGCAAAAGTTCAGACAGACAGAAAATCTCTGCAGATGTTGCCGCTCTCTGGTCAGTAGGCATCAGCAACCACGGGTAGCAAAGCCAAATCTTGGTGGGGAAGGCTGGGATGGTACGCTCGGGGAAGCAGAGTGCGCTGATTTTGACGCTGCCTGCCAAGGGAGGAATGCAAATGTCCAGCCTCTGCTGATGGCATGACTAAGTTGGCAGCAGCTCAACTGGAAAAATTCCCTGTTCACTTCTCATCACTGTCCTTCCTGCAATCGCGTTCCACCCCGCCTACCAGATGGCCACCTTCGCGCTGAACTTGTGCTCCCGTCTCCTGCTGAGGCAAGGTGTCCCACATTTGCTCCCCGTTGCAAGCCCTGAAGAGGAGTTTGGGGTTTTTTTAACATTTAACCCTCAACAAATTAGAGTTAAAAGTCCACCTTTCCGATATGTTTGTCAGCGGAGCTTCCTCCCCCCTGCCAGCGAGCACAGAGCTCTCTACACCACCTCCCGCAGCAATCAAAACCAACGGCTTTAGTGTTTCTCAGCAATCGCATTAACGTTGATGAATTGTCTGGCAGTGGCACCTGCTGCTAAGGATACAGATGTACAAGATGAACTAAAAGGCATTTCTCCATAAAGCAGATGACATCGCCGCAGATATGTCACTCTACAAATAGGTATTTTTCCTCTCATCTGACCAATGTTTTTCGCTTTGGCATAAACTAGCTCTGGGGAACAACCAACTCAAATACATTTAGCAGAAATCCTAGAGAATATAAGGAAGAATTTCCTCATGTTTCACTGAGAGAAGCTGTTCTTTGCTTTGAGTGGAAATTTGCTGTATTTAAAACATCATTAAATACAGCTCCAGGAAAAAAGAAAACAAACAACCTGACATGTATTGCACAATAATAACTTGAGCATTATTACAGCTGAGCTGCGCTCCGTGGCTACCAACCCTTTCAAATGGAAACACAAACACATTCGTATTATTAGCTCAATATCAGGGAGGCAAATTCTTCTGTGGAGAAATTCCATTTCAGCAAAGCAGATCAAAAGTTCAGAAGGAATTAGTGTACACCAAGTACAACATCCTGCAGAATAATCTCCCATTCCGGTTGGGACTTCAGGAATAACTACAGTAGAACACCCACTAGAATATTCATGATAAGGTATATGCAACACTCAATGTACATTGCAAACCCTTAGGGCATTTTTGTCACTTCCACGAGGACTATCAAGGGACTTTAAAGTGCTGTATAAAAATGCTTTATTTTGTTATTATTTTTATTTTATTAACCTTTGGGGTGATTTTTTGTTGTTGTTTTTTTGAAGGTGTGCACATGACAGCAACATTAAAGGTCTGTTACTCTGCTCCTCGTCTGATGGCTTTGGCCATTCAGAATACACAAAGTAACTCCAAAGCTGCTGTTAAAACCAGCTGGGGGGCTTCCAGCATCAAGCACATTCCACCCTAGACATCATCACTCTGGTATCGATGGTCCAAAATGGACATAGGGGCTACTAAGGGTGGTGATAGGCAAGGAGAGCCAAGTGGCCACAGGATGGTGTGCTCTTCAGGAGTCAAGAAAACTATGATGAGATGTCATCAGAGTTAATAGGTCAGAAAGCATTAATTGAAATGAGCTCACAGGATGCTCTATGTTCTGCAAAGGATAAAAATTCCTCTCATAAAACATCAGTTCTGGCCCTGAGCACAACCAAGAGCCTTCCTCTCCAAGACCTCTGCAGGATATGCACTGGGACTGGACGTCTATACAGCTCATGAGAACATTCACACTTGTTAAACAGGATTTTAAAAACTATTTCTAAAAGATGAGCAAAAGCAACCAGAAAATGAAAAGCTTCTAAGCTATGGCCAGATAGTTGGGTCAATGCTTTGGTGTGATAATTTTTTTGTCATGCCTACAAAGTACAGCCCCTCTTGAAAGTGTTGCCGCTTTTTAATTCAGAAGACTTAGAAAGCAATGTGGGAATTATCTTCAGAGAAATCGGCCGAAGAAATGTTATTTTCTTTTTTCATGTTTAATTTGAGGAATCTTTTTTCAGAGTCTATAGATTATGGGATGCTTTTACTTTGTCTTAAAAAGTTTGATGTTAGAAAACCAGCAGAGGAACTTGAGAAGATACTTAGAATGACATTAATAAAGTTTTGAGAACGATTTCACATTTTCTTAACTTGAAATCATGATTTCATTGGCTATTACTCCAGTCCAAGTACAACCACCCTACAATGCAGCCAACCCTCATAGGACTCTTGCCTCCTGTACCATTGTTCCAGATTTGCAAAGGTATTTTTAGCTTCCGAATAAAAGAGCTCTGTATGACAACGTCTTTCCAAATCTAAACACCAGCCTTTTTGCTCACCCATCATTCTGCTCCAGAACTAGAAGACACTCTTCCATATCAGCGCACAAAATGGCTGGCATTTTTGTTGATCTACGGACTCCTCATGAGGACATTATTCTGCCTGATTTCCACTTCATTACCAATCTGCACGTTGTCTGCCAGCAATATTCCCTCCAACAACACGTTCTGGCAGGTTGACCCATCAGACCCTATTCTGTAACAAGTGGAACATGCCCAGAGGCGCTCTGCACTCGGTGCGGCCTTTCCTGGCCTTGTGTTCTTTTACCAGACAGCGTCTGCCATCGTCCTCCATCCTCTTCTGTCAATGCTTTGAATTGTTTGCCTCACAGGTAAAATTCAGAGCTTACTCTTGTCAACACATTGGGTTTAGTGTTGGCAGAGGAAAGCTCATGGGTAGAAAAGCACCAAGAGCCTGCTGCTCGCATGCCACCTCCTGGCATATCAATCCCATGTAGTCATGTCCTCACTACACACAATCCTAACAGAACGGCAGCATATCAGCTACAGGAATTATGTCAGGATCATTCATAATACCATCCTGCTAAAGACGGGGCAATTTCCTGAGAGAAAAAATTGACAGGTAGCGTTTATGCAGTTTTGATCTGACCTTGTTCACATACCTCTTGGATATTTGCAATTCCTCCCATAAGCCGTGCCAAGCTTTGTACTCAGAAATGTCTCTCACGATAGGGCTTCCTAAATTATCCTTCACAGCAAAGACTTGATACTTCACAGCCCAGTTCTGCTTGGAAATAATCTAGGAAGCACATGCCCTGAAATTCCCAGCGAATACATGAGAACGCCCGATGCCTGGGCCTGAATTTTTGCCGCCTCTTCCCACTCCACCCCAGCTGTTCCATTGCACTCCTCGGACTGAAGTGGGAGTGCTGATAGAATACTTCTCAGATGGAACAGAAGTCATCCCAGTCAGGGCTCTTCTCAGATCCTGACAGGCAAAAGGCTATTTTAGATGTGCTGATTATCAGGCATGCAGAGGCCTCCACAGGCTGTGGGCTGCAGACTGGAGAAAGAGAAAACTCTCCTTCAATAAATTCTGGGCCCGGCTCTCCCTTCAAACTCTGACAGGACAGACGCCACTTGCAAGTGCCAGGAGTATAAGAACAGGGCACAAACATAGCGATAGCCTCTGTGGTATCAATCCCAGCCTCCAGCAACATGTGTCTCAGGAAATTCCTGAGCTGGAATATTTATGTTTGAATTCTTTTGACAGATCTCCTGGCTTAATATTGTCTAATTTGTCACCCAACACATCTAACAGCAGTATATTACTTGGGTTAACTAAACACGGTGTGAAAAAGTCCTTCCCTGCTTTGCATTTGTCCTACAGCTTTTGCACCATGAGAAACTGGAACAACGCATCACTCCTGACTCACATCTCCCCAGTGTTCACGACTGCCAGTTACACACCTACCAAACCGCTTCCCTCTGACCGGCTGCCGGTATCTACAACAGCACCAGCCCTGGCTGTAGCTCTCCAAGAGACATTGAGCACATTGTCTGCTGCAGAGGATTAAGGACATTAGTTCCCAGCTCGTAGGATATGATTGTGCAGAACTGGAGAATCAGAGCATTGGGAGGGACTCGAAAAAACCACGCGAATGACGGC
The DNA here is from genome assembly GCA_013399075.1 of Chloroceryle aenea. Classification (NCBI taxonomy): domain Eukaryota; kingdom Metazoa; phylum Chordata; class Aves; order Coraciiformes; family Cerylidae; genus Chloroceryle; species Chloroceryle aenea. Next base: position 268,915 of record VWZY01008172.1, read on the forward strand.
AGAAGGGATCATATCTGTGTCACCCTAGACAGACATTTATTTCATCTACTAACAAACCTGAATCTCCTACTCTGTGACTGAAGCCTATTACTCCCTACCCTACACCTACAAAGAAGAATTCTTCCTTCCTCTTTCCAGCAGCCGTTCACACACTTGCAAAATGTCATTAAATATCCTTTGCAATCTCTTCTTTACCAAAAAACTACAATTCACACAGTCTTCTCTTCAGCTTTTATTTTGACCTTGATCATTCTCAACTGCACTCATATCAAATTGTCCAGTTGATCCACATCTTTCAACTGCAGATCCCAAAATCTGAACTGAGACTAGACCGTGTGCCAAAGAGATGGATCATTTCACTGGCCTCGCGGGTGATACGTTCAGGTTTTGCATTGCAAGGTGGCTTTGCCTTTTGAAACAGCAAAGGATTCCTGACTTAAATTCACCTCGTGAACCACAATACCCCACCCCCCTGGTCTGTTCCCTATTTGTACCAGGCAGGTGATTATTTCTCTAGTGAGATTTATTGCATTTCTCTGGGGTTTTTATCAGGCTATATCTCAAATTTCTGAACACCATTTTGGCTATTGGATCTTCTCTATTTTCCACACCCTCAGAAATCCAGATCAGGGCTGAAACACTACTTGTAACAAAGCATGTGGGGATGCAAAAGATTTTTGATTCTACAGAAGTATTTTTAAAAATTGAGCTAGGAATCGGGGTCTGAACTACCTTCAAAATAGTTCCCGCAGTATCACAGGTGCAGCTCAATTCTAATGAGGTTTCACCGGATAATTAAATCTGGACAGCTTGGGCAAACATCCAAATCTTCAGTTATTCACCTTAGCTGACAGCTCTGGCAGATAGTTTGAAGTGTTGTAATTCCTAACACAAAGCAGGAGTAATATCTGGGACCACTGGCTGAATATCTGAGATACCTCTCATTGCTTTACGCACAGCAGGCAAAAACGGCCCGAGATAATGCACTGCAGTTAGAAAGGACTTTCTCATGTTCTTGTTATTTTAGGCAACCCTGCTATTGGTACTATTACACGGGCAGTTTTGCCGTGTCACCCCTTTAAAATACCCGTTCAACTATTTCTGTGCAGTGCTGTTGACTAACCTAATGTCCTGCAACATATTTCCAACTCTTACTGAACCTCCCAAAAGGGGAAGGTACAGTGAGGCAGGCACACAGGACATGGGTAGGCAGGATTACAGCATCTATTCTTGTCCTCGGACTTTATACAACTCATGAAATATCCTTTAAACTACCCACAGTCCATGTTCAGGCTCTGTAAAATGGCATTACTGAGAACAACACAAACCCCCTGTTTCAGAAGTGGGATGGAGCCCTGGCACGTAATTTGGCAGCTCTGAAGGGGTAGAGATGACATCAGCACTTACAAACCCAATAAAGAGGTTTTATTCCCATAACACCTCTGTTATAAAATTACTCTCATTATTCAGATTGGGAACTAAAATGTGAGGAAATTGGGTGACTTGATCCCATCAGCAAGGATGACAGAGAATCCAGGCCCTGAACTCAGTGCCTTACGCGTGAAGACAAAATTCCTCTTTGCTAATCTTTCTAGAACTGTCCCCAACACCTCACTGCCTTACCTTGTGGCATGGGACTAACTGGATGCACTTGAAGCCGAAGGGTGTATCTGCATCGTGATGCCCTGGGTGCTAACGGAACAGGCGACCTGCACAGGCAGCTGCCAGTGGTGCTTTCAGCAACATGAAATCTAGCTACTCATTCTGGAAGGAGGATCACACGTTTATTCAACAAACAGGGCATGCTGAAAACTGCAGGAACAGCAGTTCTCAAGGTCCTGCTAGCAATGGCCTGGGGGATGTGTATTTGAAATATCTCAGGCACAGAAAAACAAAACGAACCCCAAACAAAAAGGTTTTTGTTTACCGCTTTCAAAGGTAATGTTGGTCACCAAAATCTTGGCAGCAACCTAGCAACGCTTTCGACAGAAATTCCTGACTGTAAAGACAAAATTCATTCTTTCATGAAATTGTGCCACATTTTAAACCGTAGAAAAGAATCATCTGAACTGTGTCAAAACGGAATTTACACCTGTATAGATCTCACGCTGCAACACCGACAGAGTTTGATGCTTTAGAGAGATCTTTGAGTTAAGGAGCTGAGGTTTAGGTACCATTTTTAAAAACACTACTGAAGGAAGGCCTCAAAAGACTGAAAATTATTTATGTATCTCTGTTCCCAGACATTTCCAGGCTAGAAATTTTCTGGAAAGATACTGCCACTGAAAAAGCAAAGAGACTCACAGAGAACAGTGGTTCAGGTGAGAATGAGCAGCACGTCCTCCCAACCACACTGTATCATCCCAGGTCTCTGGAAACTTGTAAGGTGTGAAGTTACAAGTCTCTGCAAAGCCGAATTCACACAGAACAGACACTCGTTAAAAGTCATCTTTGGTTTAGTGGGAAATTTTGCATGGTTCAGTAGATTTTTAATTATTCACACTCAAGTAACTACACTCCTACTGGAAATCAAAATATTAATGCACAATACCTTGCTGTGAGTGTACAAGCAACACAGGTCCCTCCCAGAGTATCAGCGGCGCTGGGTTCAGGCTCATCTCAGCGAGCTGCTCCCCTCCCGTGTCTGGCTGCAGAGCTCTCACCGCCGGTCTCGCACAGACCGAGAGCTGAGCCCTGATTCATGATTTCAGGCTCCAGCCATGGAATGCAGCCATTGAAAACCCAGAACTATTTTTACCACTCAGCAGCCGCAGCATTTCTGCTCCATTAAGACTTCTGAAGCTAATGCCTTACCCTAAAGAGCACCCCCCCCGCCGCCAACCCCGACCCTAACCAGCTAAGATGTATGGTTCCCTGGCATTTAGTGTGGTTTTTAAACTGCACAGTTGCTATCAACAGGACAAAGCAGCTCAGCCCCTGGCATTATTGTCAGCCCTCAGAAGTCAGACATTTGATCCCAGTTGTCAAAATTAGAAATTCCTCAGAAATGCTTTGCTCCAGGAGATAAGATTAGCTCAGAGCAATGACTGTCTATATGGTTTGTCCCGTGCACCACCATCCCCAGCCTGCACTTAACAAATAGGTAATAACATCTCCAGCTAACTGACAGGCTGCAGACACAAATAAAATCACTACGCATCAAATGAAATCACTGCATGCTTTAAGAAAAAAAACAAGGTGAAGGCAACCCCACAAAAAAAATCACAAATTGGATAATAATGGCCTTGTACAGAGAACATCCAGAAATATGAAATTGTCTTTAGTAAATAATGAGCAACATATCAGAGTCACGACACTGGAACTAACTTCTTGAGATTATACAGAGAATACCAACCACTAGAAAATGTCACAAGTGTGCTGCTTTGAACCTATGAGATTCCACAAGTGTCCTTCAGAAGTAAAAAATACAATCCAGTCTTACAGGAATAAATAACAATTAAAAAAAAAAGTCACCACATTTCTGCATAATCAGCTATAACCAGTCATCAATATACACTCTGACAAAGACCAGTCCACAAGCAACTGCAGAGCTGGACACACGTGAGCAGTCCAAATACTTCACACCCAGCAGACTCACTGACTTATCTTGGTCATGTGTTGCTCTAGATAATGAAAAATAAGTGCAGGTGTTTCTAAGAAAGATGTGGTTAAAACACAAGAGGCACAATACAAAACTGACAGAACTACTGACAACAGTCTGTCATTAATTCTTAACCTGTGGATGCTCATGGAGGCTCAGGTGAGAATTAGCAGCTCAATGGTATCAAATCTTATATTTAAAAAACAAGGTCCCTGCCACCTAGAATTTTCAGGATGCTGAAAGAAATAACGACGTGCCGAGGGTAAGACTGCCAAGTCCATGGGAACACAGTTACCATCACCATCAAGCCATAACCTACAAAGCTTCCAAGTGAGTTTCAGGGGCAGCAATCCCTATAAGCTCCCTTCAAAGTGCAGCTGCAATAGAACCTATGGCACACACATATACCTAGAGTCACCTTCATGCTACACGTAACTTAAAGGCAAATTTTTGACCAGAAATACCCAAAGCTGTGGCAATTTGTGTCCTGAAGATACTCCATTTATGGCAAAGTAGCAGAATAATTACAGGAATGTTTCTCAGATCCCTCACAGCTGAGTACCTCAGTATCGTGCAGACTGTGATTCTGCAGCTTGGAGGGATCTGGCCCTTTTAAGCAAGACCTTGTACTGGGAATCTATCCCTTGCTGTTCCACACTCACAGGGAGTGTATTCAGAAAGCGAAGGGGGAGGGTGAGGAGAACAGTAATGAAGGGAACCCCTCGGGGAATGAGAAAGCTGTGTGGAAGAACATGAAACATACCTTAAGTGGGCCAGATCTGACATCAATGACCTAAAGCTATGAAAAGGTGTTAAACAAATAAAGCTTGTAATGTCCGGAAGGCTGAGCCACTTTAGCCGAGTGCTGTGGGAAATAAAGCAGAAGAAATGCTGTTGCTGTGAATTTGTGTCTCTGTGAGAGATTATTCTCAGTGAGCAGCTTTCTGCTATTTCCGCAATGAGCTGACTCTCCAGAAGTCCCTTTCATTTGCAGCGAGACACCAGAAACCCTGTCAGCTACAAAACACCGAGCGGAGCTAACAGAAACCCTACAAAGTAGCTTCACAGTTTCTATCACTTTTCACCTAAGAATTAGGAAATCTTGTTTCCTAACTGCTAAATTATGACCAGTTCAAGAACAGACAGTGCCTCAAATTATTGGCTCTCACAAATACAAAACCATGTAAAGGACTGGTACAAAGCCCATTCCTTTCCAGCAGAGTATTTAAGGTTCTCCTTGCACTTTACCAAATACAATTCAAGTGGGAAAAAAACCACTAATACAAACCTGAGGCTGTCTGATACCTTCAAGCTTTTAATACCTTATTCAGCAAGCTTCAAACTTTTTGAAAACCAGAAGGTGAAGAGCCAAGATAACCTCCATGAATTTTTAACCAGGATCCCTTGGAGACTGTCAACACCAGACAGGAAGTTATTCCCTGTTCTCCCAGCTGAACGCACTGACTGGTACTGTGATGCTGAGGGATGGTCAAAGGAGTGTCTAAAACTGGGAGAGGCAATAGGAGGCCATCTGTGTGGGCCTCTGCATTTGCTTCTAAATGAAGAGTTTAAAATATTTATTTACGTGCTTACTCTTAAAAGCTGATCTTTTCCCCTTTATCCTTGATTTTATGCCATAGGGAAGTGGCTTGGGATCAATGGTCAAAAGACAAAGAAAAAAAAAGCCAACAAACCCAATCATACAGAAAGCAGGTTTTGGGTATCAAAAGAAGAAATCACCAAAAGTAATGGAGAAACAGCTTCTAGGAGAAAAGCTCTAATAGATCAGGGGTGTTAACAGTACACAGAACTGAAAACCAACAGGAAAAAGAATCTGAAACCAATTTATCAGTTTAGTAGTTTACATTTTCAGGGAAAACATCAAATTACTCCATATGGGATTGTCAGTGTAGGGCTCAATGATCTTGAAGGTCTTTTCCAACCAAAATGACTCTGTGCTTCTATGATTACAAACAGCAGTTGTAATCCAGAAACTCTTGAGGTATCTCCAGGTCTTACTTCAAGAGGTTCAGTCAGGCTGTGGATCCTGCTTAAACAGAGAGTGAAGGGAATGACCTGACAGATGAACTAATTGCTGCCACTTCCTAGCACTGCTCTGGGGACATGGCACACGAAGGAGGGGGAAGAAGGAGATTCCTCTAAAGAAGGTGTATTTCTAGCTTAATCCCAAGAGAGCTGCCTGCTGACCCTTCTGCACTTGCATGCAAACAGAACACAGAGAGACTCCCACAAACATGCATTTCCTTCCTCCTCTTCAGCAGCCTCGAGTGCTAGCCATCATAAAGAGTCACCATCCAAAATGCATGTGCCTGAGAGTGACAATCATCTCGATAGCCACCAAGAGCCAGGTCTGTGAACACAGGGCAGGGCAGCTGGGAACTGCAGGCTTCCCTTGCACTCCAGCCCTCGCAACGTTACGCCCAGCGCTGCGCGGAGCTTCACCCACTTCACTGGGGTGAGACGTTTACAGAACCAACCCCGCTCAGGACACAGAGGCCAGGAACTGAGCCCCCTGAACTGCTGCAAATCCCACCTGCAAATGAGGGAAGCTGAAGCTGGGACATTATTTTAGGCAGAAGATTCAAAGAGGAGAACTGGCAGCAGCATTCCTCAGCCTCTGCTCAGGGCTCGTGCTGATGCAGCCGTATTGCTCGATGGCTTCTGCGTACAGTCAGGACACTCCAGAATGAGCACTGTGCGTCTTATTTCTTTTCCCATTTCCTAAAGCATTTGCTCTGAGCGACTGTTGAAAAAGGATTTTGTGCTAATGGTGCTGTGACTCAGAACTGCCATCCTTCCTCAACTCAAGGCCTTGCAACACAGCCATTCAATATATAAATTAGCTGAAGAGGTGCAGCTACTGGAATGGAATGTGTCTGTAACTTGAAGGGCGCTCGTCTTTGTGTACAACAGAATGGCCAGGCAATGAAATCTGCGGGTAGGTGTGGGGTGCATTTGCTAGCAGGTAAACTTAATTCTACTCACTACAGAAACATCAAGTTCCCTGCAACAATAAATGTCAAATTGACAACAAAAAATGGCAACATTTTCAGTTCAGTTCTGAAACCCACCTCCCATGTGTTTACCTTTAATTCTGGCTTCTTTTATTGTTATATGGTACTTGTCAGGTAATGTAAAATAAATCAAATCAGGGGCTTCTTTCAGAAATTCTTGTAGATATTCTCCCTAAATTCTTTCTTAGGTCACAGCTTGTTTTTTCCCTACTCACTTCTTCCCTTATCTACTCTCTTTATTTCCCTTTTCTGCACCAAGAGCTAAAATGTCAGCAACCTCTGTAAAAATATAAATACAAACAAGGAATGTCACAACACCTACTGAGAAAAAACCCCAACCAACTATAATCCTCTGTGTTACTACATTCACATAACTGCTCCTAGCCCTGTTCTTAGAACGCAGACTGGGAGGAAGTGGAGAACCAAATACAATCATAACAAGACAGTAACATAATTTTTCAGCATTTTATCTTTTCTAAATGGAATCACACATGCAGCATTCCACAGAAAACAAACCAAAAAAATATTACTCTTCTTCCTCTGGTAATTCAATTTTGGACAGTGCGTGTAAAAAATGCTATTTAGCTTGTCTGATTTGTAGTGGGTGAAACATTTTTTCAGCATTTCCAGGCTTTCCAGAGGAAGACTAAGAAAGGCACAGTTCTTTTCTGTTTGTGAGAATCAGCCATTGATTAAGTGCAGTAGTGCACAAGCACAGGCTGGGCAGAGAATGGACTGAAAGCAGCCCCAGGAGAAGACTTTAGTGTGGTGTTGATGAAAAGCTCAACATGAGCCAAGGTGTGAGTGCAGCCCAGAAAACCCCAACCAC
>VWZY01008172.1:277968-297999 GCA_013399075.1 Chloroceryle aenea
CCCGGCCAATCACCGGTCATCCTGCTGGCCGCCCTAGTGTTGACACAAGCCAGGCTGCTGGTGGCCTTCTCCTCCTGGGCACATGCTGGCTCATCTTCAGTATGTACACACTCTTGTCTTCTAAGTGTTTACCACTTGCATCACAGTGTTCTTAGGAGACAATTTCTGAAAGTGCTCGGATCACAATTACTCTCCACCTGTTTCTCCTTTCCTGAAGCTTACTGGTTCCCAGAGATTGTCTGTGGTGCATCAGCTTTACTAAAACATAACACCCCTTCCTGTAACTCCTCCCTCACCTGTCCACCACAGCTACCAAAACACAATTGCTGAGGTGTTAGCAGTGAACACTAACACAGGGATTCCAAAAGCATTACATCCCTGGCTTACTTAGAAGCTTTGGATAACCCACTGACTAACAGGCAGCAACAGACACATCCAATTTCTTCAGCTTGCACAGTCATACACCTTCTTTGCAAAAAATAAACCCATGATTTTCACAAGAGCACAGAAAATACTTTATTATGACTATTAATATTATTGTTTCTTCATCAAATTAATCAACACAGAAGGAGTCAGGGGGCTGTCTCTGGCTGTCTGATGAGGCCAGCCAAGACTATGCTGCTTTTTCCTCACATGCAACACCCAGAGATAAAAAGCAGGATAGTTCCTGGTGCACTCACTACAAACAGGAATGCTCCTCTTGACCAAATTGCTGTCTTTAGCCTGAGATAAACAAGCAACCTCCACAGAATCTTAGCCATCCACTGCTCCTGGGGCATCCTGCCTACTCAGCAACGTGCTCTCTGCAGTTACAAACACCCTAACGCCACCTGAGGTTCTGTGCACTTCTTGGCCTCGGGAGACATAAATTATTCTTCTCCATTTACTTCAGAATACACAAAAAGGAAATGGAAGTAATATCCTCGCAGGCCAGCAGGAGGACTTCCGAACACGAACGTTTCTCCCTCCACTTACAAAGGCCATTAGGGATCAGCAAAACCACACCAAGGAATGTTCAGCCCCTGTTCTGGAGAAACAAGAAACAGAATCCACAATTAATGAAAGCTGAAGCCACCCAATGCTCAAGTTTCTGCTACTGAGCCAAGTCTTTGCTACAAACTGAAATCACAGCTACATGGAGGCGAAGCACTTTCCCACTGTGCAGATCATAAATGAACAGCATTAGTCATTTTGCCATTTGGAATAAAATACTTCTGTGCATTTTCTCAGCTACTATTGTTCTATCATTATCGCAGAGGCTGGCATTTAAATTTTCCTTGCGTTCCTTGGCATCTACCAAAGATCTGTCAGATGTAACTCCTGGCCCTGCCTGGCAGTTCAGCATTAACCCGTGCACGCTTCAGTCCTCGTAAACCCAACTTTTGTCTAAAAGTCATCATTTGCATCAAAGATCCATCACTGTGTTCAGTCTCCAGGCGCTGCAGACTGGCCCAGCTCCAGCCCCCTCTGCGGAACACGGAGGATTAATCCCCACCCAGGAGTCCCTGGGTGCATTTAGAGGCTCTCAGGACTGTCAGGCTCTGGAGTTTGCCCCACTCCCATCCACTTGGCAATCCACAGCTACACAGCAGGCCGAGTGTTTCTGGAGACACTTAGACACATACAGAGATGACAACAACTGCACACGGGAGCAACATCAAGGTGGTGAGTGAAGAGTGCGAGAGGATTTCACAAACGCTGCCTGCCTTTTCCTCTGGCACTGGTAAAGGCTCGCTGTTGAGATTTTTCTACTAAACCTTTACAACACCAGGATCCGAATGTGCTGGAAATAACCCAAAGCAACGCAATGGAAAATTGTTAAGCCATAATCATTTTAGCCAAGAACATTTTATTTAGAGCAGCTCCACCATTTTCATTACAACTTCAGCAAACACGGAGAGCTTTTTACTCCCCATTTAACAGCTATTTTTGTCAAGGCCAGTATTGCTATTAATACTACACTATTAGAGGCTCTGGCTGCATTTTAATCAGAATTTATCTCTTCTTCATTTTAGGCAGAAGAATAGTGTTGTGACCTACCAGTTTGCCAGGCTGCTGCTGCTGTGAGTGTGCAGAGTTCACCCACCCGTAGCCAGAAGGGCAGCCCAAGAAAAAGGCAATTCCAGCTGTGGCTTTGAATCACAGGTTTTCTCTCAAGGCAACAGAGCATCTAACTCAGTAAATGAATCTGGGGAAACCAAAAGGCAGAAAACACAACAATCCCTGACTAACGTGATACATCTCCTGCAAAAAGACCAGACATTTAAGTGGAACCTGCAGTGCTGCTGAAGCCCCTGTTGCTGTCTGTCTGTAATTTCCTACCTGCAACTGTTGCTTGAACAGTGTCTCAACCTGGAGACTCAGCTGATAAGCAGAACACAGTTTTAAGGTTTCCAAAGTTTAAGCTTTGTTAATCACTGGCACCTCCAGTATCTCTGCTTGGGACCCTTCAGTGACAACAGAGGCCTTTGCAGAACACAAAAGGATGCTCCTGCATAGTAAAGAAAACTCAACATGAAATATTTTCAAAGGAATGAGGAAAGTTAACTGGAATCAGCAGTTGCTGGTTTTTGCCTTGCTAGAAATGATTGGTGACACCCATGTTTAAGGCATCAGATGTTTCAATGGCCTCTATTTATTCCACAAGAAGCCAGCAGACCTTCAATTCCTGATAAGCTGGTCCATGTTGTTCAAGTTAAGTACAATTTAGCTCCAGTCTACTGCTACCTCACATCCACCTCTGACCAGGGAACACAAACCTTCTCTATCTCACCAGCTGCAGAGGCTTCTTGCTCCACAAACATCGCAGCAGCAGGGGCCACCCAGCTGGACAGAGCGAAGATCCAGCTTTGGCAGGAGACAACCTTCCTACTTCTTTATTCCCACAAGTTAGTCACTGATACAGCTGAGGAAAACAGTCAGGAGTTCTGCATGAAAGCAAGCCTGTAATGGGCAAGGCCAGAGAAAGCATTCAAAACCAAACCCATCCGAACTGCTCCACCACCTCCAACGTTCCAGCACGAGGTGTGCAGAGAGCAGGGCCTGGCTGCCTTTGCAGCCCAGATGATTCAAGGTTTCCAATGTTTCTAGAAGTGCAAATTTCTCGACAGCTCTAAATCCACTTGAAGAGCAATGACAATTAAAGGAACGTAATCTGTCACACTGCAGGGTTTTATTTTACTAGATAATGCGTTGATATATATACACACACAAGAAGGAAAAGCATATTTTGACATTTAAAGCCATCCTAGCTTGTCTGTGCCACACAGCCCAAGCTGTCAGGAGAAATGTGGGAGTACTGCAAAGTTTTTAGATAACAACTTCTAATTAAGAGACAAAGTTGAAGTTTTACCAAATTAGAGCACGCACAGCTTCTCTCGCACAAACACAGAAATGAGAAACATTTGGCTAACATTCATTTTTCTGGCCAGTCACTTCACCAGAGCTGCAGCTGGGACTGGCTGCAAGCTTCTCCTCACCACAACCACCACCTCCTTTGGAGGGTGAAGCACCAGGCTGAGATTCAGATGATTATGATTCAAACCCTGGCTCTGACACAAGCCACTTCTCTAACTTCGGGTAAATCATTTAACTGACACAACTGGCTCTGCTTCTCTAAAATCAGGATAATCCCACTTCCTTTTCCTAGACTTTGGGAATAGGATAGGATGGCTTGGATACCAGAAATGCAGCACATAGCTCTCTCTGGAGGCTAATTTCACCATCCATAAGGAGTAACTGATATTTTTGGAAGCTGCTTGTGCTTCTGTGAACTTTTAGTCATGGTCATTTTCCTCAGCTGCTAAAAAGCCCATCATGAATGGATGGCTCTCATCTTAAGAATTACCAGTGTATGTCAATGCCCTTAACAAACTTGTAAAAACTTCTGTAGGAGGATACTGGGTTTTTTCTTCTATGGTACATTCTCCAAGATGCAAGATGAAGGAGAAACATGGGTCTCTAATGTGGATTAGAGACCAGGCACCACAACCATGTTTCTTAAACTGGAAGCACGACATACATGTCTGATCAGATATACCAGATATGATAATAGGAACTTTTGAAAAGCATTGAGATAATCTCATGCCTCTACTTCTGCAAGAATTTAATGGCTGGCAAGGGTAGTTATCTCTTGCCTGTCCCCCCAGGCAGCATTTGCAGCAGCATGCACAACTGTGCACCAGTCAGCAACTCCAGTAGCTGGATGGTCCATACTGGGGCAATCACAACCAGTCCTTTAGGGATTTACTGCACGGTGGAGTAATGGCAGGGGGAAAGCAACTACAGCCACATGCTCCTCCTCTGCCTTTTTTTCTCTTCTTTCTCAGTGGTGGAAGAGACAAAAGAGTAACTGCTCCCTCTGTTTGCTCTTTCTCTCCTTACCTCTTTTGTATCCCTTACCTTGAGAACAGCTGGTCACATATATAAATACGAGTGAGGTCAAAGCTGTTACAAAAAAAAAGATTGATTTGACCTAGAAATGTTTTGAGAAGTACTGTGCAGCCAAAATACTTATGGAAAGCACCAGGGAAAACCAAAGACATTCATNCTCTCCTTACCTCTTTTGTATCCCTTACCTTGAGAACAGCTGGTCACATATATAAATACGAGTGAGGTCAAAGCTGTTACAACCCCATCTCTCCCCTCATTCTGAGGGCCAGAAGAGTGATGCACGTCTCGATGCTGAAAGGAGAACCAGTGTCACATTCCAGCCCAGAGACTCTGTCAGCAGACAGAATAAAGAGGAGGAGTCACAACCACACCAAATGCATAATTACTGGAGGATTTTTTCCCTATATAAAGGAAAAGACACTTTCTCCAAAGCAATTCCCTCCCAGAATCTACACAGACATTGGCAACTTCTGCAGCCTCACCTACAAAGTACAGAACTTTTGTCACAGGGGATTCTATGGGATGGTGGGTTGCTTGTTTTTTTTCTACAGATGATATTTACTGACACTGCCACCTTACAGTGCTGCAAAACCAGTCTGGGTTTCAAGGCGCAGTACAAGAGAGGTGCAGGGATTAGGGCTTTAACTGCATGCTTCAGTACCTGCAACAAACCAACTCCTGAGTTCAGTGGTTTGCAAGGCTCAGGATGCTGGCAGAAACCTCCAGGAGGAGTTAAACAGCACCAGAAGAAAATCAGCTGTCAGTTGTTCTGCTGTTTGACTAAGGGCACTATAAGTCTGTCCTAAATCCCTGCTCCTTCATTAACCTCCCCATGCTGCAACGCAGCACCTCAATTTGCACATCTAAATGTCTGTAGGGCCATGTGATAAACTAGGTCACTTTGAGATCAAAAGACCCCTTCCTGTTTCTGCCACGTTTCTGACTCCCCATCATTTCAGTGTTCCAGTTCCACGGCGCAGCCCCATTTACAGTCACATCAAGGCAACTGGTAGGGCAGCAAACAGCAGCGTAGGGCAGGAAAGTGCTCAGGTTGGCCTCTTGGCTGATGGTGGCATTTATCACAGCCTTTAGAATTTAGAGCTGTCTGAAGCCACCTGGATACAGCAACACTTCTGTAGATCAGGAGGCGCAGTCAAACCTGCCGACAGTGATTTTATCCCATGGAACCTACACGGCATTTCCAGGAGAGGTGATTTTCACCTCACAAACTCCATAGCCAGAGAAGATAAAGCTTAGAAAAGGTCTGGACAGTGACAGCAGCAGTCAAGAAGCCTCCCCTTGTCTCTCTCTTAGCTAGCAGAAAGTAACAAAGCTCTCTTTTGTCAGCCTTGGGCTGTCTCATTGCAAATCAGCTCTCAGGAAGAAAGAGGCAAGACAAAATACCCATGGAGGGATGAGGTGGATTTGTTTGTACAATGCCTTTTGTTCCACGTGGCAACATGGAAATGCAAGATAAGGGTTTCTGTTACCCAGAGGCTATGGGGCACATTGCACTGGGAGCAGATGTAAGTCCCGTTAATGCGCACCAGTGCTGAGCGCGCTCCGGGAGAGCGGGATGGAGCCACCACCTTTCCACAGCCCTGTTTACAGACAGGGAGTGTTTGCTATCTGCTCGTCTTCCACCAACTTCAGGGACAGTGATTATGGCATTCGCTCGGAGGAAACAAAATGGAACAGAACTGCAGGTGCTAATTACCTGAAACCATTCCCATTATACCACCGTTCAACAACTCCCTGCACCAGTATTAACCCAGTGCCTCAGCTGGCCCAGCCGAACGCTGCACGCTGTCTAGATTGAGACGATGGAATCTTGGTCAAACCTCTGCAAAACATACTTTAAAAAGGACAACTGCAGCAAAACAAGTAATCCAACTTGTAGCAGTGATACTGCACAAGGGAGTGCAAAGCCGGTTGGGAAGAACCAGGAGCGTGCGTCTCCAGGGGCACAGGACGAACGTTCTCAACTGAGGCATGAATGCATGCCTAAGATACCAGAAAGGCATGGAATAATTCCTGGATGGTGAAGGGCTTCATGTGGCATTTGCAGCAGCTCAGCCTGCCCCACGCAATATTTGATGCATGACATCAGGAAGACACTGCTCTCACCCTGCTTTAGTCCTCAGAATCTCACGTACATGTCCATCACGCCTCCCAAATGCCACAATAAACAACTTTCAAAGGCACCCAGAGCTGGACACAGGTTCACTCAGACCACAAAAAGCAGTCACACTTAAAGGGCCAAGTTCTCATTAACTGTATGTTGTAGACCATGGGGTTACATGACTAGCCCAATGTGACTGTCTCATTTACAGTTCAAGTCATTAATTTTCTTCCTCAAGGGATCATTCATTTACGATTGCATGAAAAGTGTCTCCTCCTCTAATCAACTCAGAGATGAGATCATCTTCTTCTCAGACCTGCCCCAACCAACCTTCTCGCCTGTTAGCTCTTCATTACAGACTTCAAGTATGCTTTAGTCCCTCCCATCTTGAGAAATCCACACCAAAACACATAAGCCACTCTGAGGTGACTATAATTATTATCTAGCATTCCTTCCAAACAAACCCAGCCGAGAAATGTCTTGTTTATGGTCTTGTAGTCAATGGGAACGACTTCTAACAATACCTTTACAATTATTCAGGTAGGCCGTTCAGTAGCTTTGGCCATGCTCCTGCTGTTATGCTGTTTCTTTTCACACCTTCAGAGCCACCATTCCCTGAATCCTTCTTCTAGTTCTCTGACTGCTCCCTCAGTGTGTCCTCTACTGAACTCTCCTCACGCTCCACCACCTTTCAGTTTTTTTCTGTAGTTCCACTGGTCTCTGTCCTTTTTTTGCTCCCTCCCTTTCCCTTCCACGTTTCATCTCGTTTGCAAACACACATTCAGCGATCCTGATGACATACCAAATGACACACCTTCTGTTCAAATGGGCCTGTCAGCTTGTTTTCTTGTGTTTTTTCTGTGTTATGTTCAGCAATTACCACAAACTCATCATGGCTAAAGTAGACATCTTAATTTTTCTTCCCAGACTCTCCTTTTATCTTCTTTCCTCATGACTCGTGAACAGTAACAGCACGTTCCTGCTGCACTGTTGCACCAGCTCATAACCTGAATACCATTTTCATCTCAGAGCTCGCTCTCGATTCTTGTATCTTCTGTCTGAGCCATACCTCAGCCTGGCAGACGGCTTCCGCATAGTGTCGCTAACAGGCCATCCATAGCGTCCTCTCATCTGCAGAGATAAAACTCTCTTGACAAATGCAATCTTCTTCCACAGCTATTTATCCAAAATGCTGCTTTAAAGGCCATTTTCCTAGACAATCCCTTTGGCAATGTTACTGCTTTCTGTGCAAGCCTCTGCTAATTCCCTTCTCCCTTTCACATCAATAATAAGTTATGTACCATTGCAAAGTTTTCCAGAGTTTACCCACAAGTCTCTCTCACCTCTTCTTCAATATCAAAAGATCAATTTCTACCTCTGTTGTAGCCCCAGGGATTCTATCAGCTCTTGTCCAGAGTTTGAAAATGTGTTATACCCTGTGGGTGGCTTCTAGCTCCACTGAAGTCTGGAGGATGCGGGGGCCAAGAGTTTGTCTTACAAATAATTTCTGAAATCACTGAAATTAGTTGCAGTATGTAAAGTTAAGTATGCGCCTCAGGCAAGGTCTACTTCAGAAATGGTTTGCTGGTATCATTATGCAAGAACAACCCATCTTGGCACAACCGAAGCAGCAAATTCTATCCCAGGCACAGCCTATAGCAATGACATTGTCTTTTGTTGGGAGGATTTATATTAGCACATAGAATTGAAAAGGGAAAAAAAAAAGTCAATTCTTTCAGCAAAAGCATTTCTGGCAATAAAAATGCAACTGTGTTAAGGCTGCTATTAGTATAGAAAAATTCTAAGAAACAAGCAAAGAAACAAATCACACCAAAACTCACTCAATCCAAGAAATCCAGCTCTGGTCTGAGCTTTTTCTAGGACTGGGACGTGGGTTTGAAAACAACCAAATCATAAGAGCTAAACCAAAGTACATGTGTATGACCTATATGTGTGTGCAGATATATAGAGATCAGTCTAAAAAAATACATAATTTTTATTGAAAAGTGTTTTCTCTACTGCTGAAGTTGAAAAATCGACGGCTGAGGAAAAAACAAACCAACCACAGAGCTTCAGTGTAGACCCTGATCCTTCACACCATCACAGAAACACACGTAAATCAGGACATTAACAGATACATCTCGGATTAACGGGCTGCTTAGACATGACATCATCCTTTGGCTTCTCCTGAGACTCTCTGGAAGAGCGATGATAACACTGCTTCTTGCCAGAATTACTCTTACAGATACGGCACCGGCGATGGTTTATCCGTAGCGATGATGTAAAGTGTCCAGTTCATCAGTGAGACACTAGCACTAGATCTCTACAATGACAAGGATACGAGAAGTCATGGTGGGTTTATAGTGTTATAGATGTTAAAAGTTTTGAATGGCAAATATTGTCACTGATGGATCAAAAAAACCAAACAATGCTCACGGGAAAAGTTTCATCTCTGAGCTGGTGAGTGGGACCACTGTGCTCATCTCCATTACGTTATGCTTCTTTTACAGCACTGCACTCTTACTGATTTCATTAGCATTACATTAGCATAAAACTAAGATAACCAATATACTAACAGGATAAGAATATATTTCTTTCTTCCTGGCTAAACTAAGAAATCATTGGGAGACATTAACTGTGGACCATCTCGCTGCCATTTTTGAAGCTACTTTTAAAACCAGAGCTCCTCTTTAGAAGCATTTTCTCTGTCTACTAAAATCTTCAGTCCACAGGTAAACCAGGGTGGCTGCTGAACTTGTGAAAAACACTTTGCATTGTTTGCACAAGGCAGTGGGAGGGGCAGAGAAATTACAGAATCATAAAATCATAGAATCATTTTGGTTGGAAGAGACCTTTCAGTCCAATCGTTAACCCAGAGCTGCCAGGTCACCCCTAAACCATGTCCCTCAGCACCCCACCTCCAAGGCTTTGAATCCCCTCCAGTCATGGGGACTTCACCCCTGCCCTGGGCAGCCTGCTCCATGGCCTAACACCCTTTCAATGAAGACGTTTTTTCAAATGTCCAACTTAAACCTCGCCTGGTGCAACTTGAGGCCATTTCCTCTTCCCTACCACTTGTTACTCGGGAGAAGATGAAGCGCTGCTTGAAACCAGAACCATTGCTGGTAGCTCTTCAAAGGAGCGGAAATCTGCGGTACATAACTAAATGTAGATCAGCATCTTCTCAAGAGAACTCAGGAAGCAGATGTTGCTGATAGCACATTCACACCATTTGAAGCTTTTTAATGAACATGGGACACGAGCAGCAAAGTGTGTGTGTATTTCTATAGCGCTGCTTTTCTGAGGGGCTTCACAGTTACTTATTGCCTGATAGTTATCTTATTCCTACAGAGAAGCTCTACTTAATGTTAGTTAAAGTTGCTTTGTTCTACTCTAATAGCATTTTTTTTATGTGTATGAAAGGCTGGCAAATACACACATTCACTAAATGCAAAGCTGTTTCCTTACCTACATTAACAGAAAGTTTGGCTATTGTTCCATTCTTCTTCCACAATTCCTTGTGAATACTCAAAGCTTCAGCAATTACTATAGAGCCCTTAAGTCCAAGGCACACAAAAGGAGGGTGCTCTACCCTACAGGAGTCTGGGAATAACACCATCTACTTCATAAAGGACAATCTTTCACCGCAGCAATTCGTGCAGCTTTACAAACATCCATGAAGTTCCACGGCTCTGTTTATTAACATTTTAAGGCAGAAGAAAGGAGTTTATAACTGACTCAAGGGAACAAGCCCCGGCTCTCAGCTTCTCAAGCAATGGATCAGCCCCGCTCCAAGAAATGATTAGCTCCATTTATTCTGCAAAGCCCTGTGCTGCTGCACATTAGAAAATGGAGAGAGATTTGTATGGCCTTGTGAGCCGTAGCCATTTTTAAGCCTCATGAAATTAAAGAACCTCTTTTATTTCACTGCAATTGCTTTATGTCTGCATAAAAAACCTTATCACTGAACTTTACATGCCTGTTCCTGGATTTGTCGGTGCCCCAGCAGCTGGAGACTGACACTCTGCCTCTATAATATCTCCTAAAGGCAGAAACCCCCCAAGACAAATAACCCAACAGGGTCTAACTCACCCCTGTATAAAAATATACACACCCCATTCAGCACAATGGGTTTATCCCTTTCCTACCGTTCACCCGCACTCCCCCGCACGTGTCTTGTTATTGCAAGTGCTGAAAGTTGTGCTCTGCTGCCCTGGGCTCTGCTCAGATGTCTCCTGTTATGGTGGATGACACTAGCAGTGTTACCAGCCAACCACAGGATGGTTTGGGCTGGAAGGGACCTGAAAGCTCATCTGGTTCCACTCCTCTGCCATGGGCAGGGACACCTCCACTCAGCCAGGTTGCTCACAGCCCTGTCCAACCCGGGCTTCACCCCCAATATCCAGCACCCTCCAGGGACATAACGGGAGAACGTTTCTGAACCACGTCCCAGGGGCCATCACCATCAAGCACAGTGTGACTGATTACAGAGATTAGATTAATGGCAGAAGATTATGTCATCGAAACAGGAGGATGTGTCACCTTCTACCCCCTAAACTGCTGCTCACCTGCCCTGCACACCTTGTGCCCCGGCACTCTGGTCTGAAGCGCTCCTGACTCCCGGGTACAGGAGAACCCCTGTGAGGCAGGCTGTGGAGTAGGTGGCAATTGTCAGATGTGTCACTCACAGTCCGGCGCTGAACCAGCATCACCTCTGGAACTCTGCAGAAGCCCTGGCAGGCTACAGCACAGCGCTGGCAAGCGGAACTCTGCACACCTCCTGCTTCTGCCACACACTTCGCTGCACCCTCTCTGCATTGTAGCTTCTTCCTGATGTCTCCTGGGTGGCCATGCTGTCTTCAGATGGTTCTGCTGCTCTAGGCAGTTCAACTTCTCCCATTTCTGCCTGAGCCCAACCTTGCATGAAACCTTTTAAATATAAAGGCTTCCTTAGACATCCAGCCCCCTCCGCTTTCTTTCCTTCTTTTTCACCATCTTTCTCCCACCCCAGTTTCCTCCTTCACTCTGCCTGGATCTCTGTGATACTCTCTGACATATCCCAGCTGTTCAGCATGTCCCAGGCTGTCTCATGCTCACCTACTCCCCTGAAGTCAGACAGTGGATAAATTCAGTATCTGTGTCTGACATCTCCTAACATCCTCTGGCACTTAAAATCAGCCAGAGAAACGGACAATCAGTACTGGCCAACTCCCAAACGGTGGTGAGATGATGGCGTTCAAATCAAAACTGTTTGGTCTCAGAGAGCTTCACCTGCCCATCCAACCACCTTTTTTCCTACTGATATGCTGTGGATGCACACAGGTCCCCAGGGATTTTCCTCCTTTCCTTGATGAATCTCAGCTTTCTGATAGTCTACCATTTTCCCTGAGAAAAATGACTGCCCCAGTGTGTCCCACTGGGTAGTTCCTCATCCCAGTGCATGACACTGCTCACAGCTTCCACACAGCCCTGGTCCTTCCACACGAGTCTGAGATCCACTTTCACGGCATCACTGCACGCACTTAGTCTCATCCTTCCCATTTCTATAATAAATGCAAGAGCAACAGCTACAGAGGGTTTTACGACCTTGCTTTGTAGTCTCACTTTAGCAGCATGCTAACTTTACATGTTTACACAGCTTATTTTCTTTCAACCCAGCATGAAGAGCCATGAGTAAAAGTGAAATTATACATTCCCAGAGGGACTTTCTTTTGCTTATTGCTTCCCTCTTTCAATGCATTTATTAGAGCTTCTGAATTAACAGTGGCAGATGCAGGCAAAGAAAGGAAATTTTAATTTTGCAGATAATAATGGATTACAATACATTAACATTACTGTAAAACCCACAAAGTGGAGGCACTCAAGGGATGTAGGAGCAATTAATGTAGTTGGTTTATTTACCTGACTCTGACACACTGGCAGGGCATTCGGAAGCAACTGGAAATGTGTTTACACAGGCAGAGCTCTAAGGCTTCTTCAGTATCACAGGCAAACATCCTGCTCGGGATTCGGGGGGACACCAGCTGCTTCAGGCAAAGGAAAATATCAGAATGTATCCTGAAATAGCAGCTTTAAACACGTCCTGAAAAATTTTAAAAACAGATCTTCTCAATTAAAAGAGTGGGCAGAGGGAAGACCTCCATAAGGAGATGGTGTAAAGGCAGTTCTCAGCTCTCAAGTGCTCTGTTTTCCTGGTATTCTGAGACATACTGTACCAGTTATGAATCATATCTGTTTATTATATACTTTTATCATCCCAAAACACGAACTTTCCAGAAGAAGTAAACTAAAAATGGCATAGAGGACAAATTAGCAATCGCCGTGTTTAAACTCACCGCCGATGTGTAAGTCTCAGAGCTGGCCCCTGCCCATCACCAGCACCGGGCAAAAGCCCCAAACTCCTGCACTTTTGACACAGCCACAGCCTAGGCACTGGAAACAAAAGCATCCAGTGCCCTGTTCTGCTTTCTCTTGAGTGGAAACCCCCATGGGAAAGAGCGGGTGTCCTCAGAACTCCCCACTCTAAGCTATTCACATGCAGGTGGAATTCAGCATGTCCGAATGAGGGGGGCAACGATGCTGAGGATTTA
The DNA here is from genome assembly GCA_013399075.1 of Chloroceryle aenea. Lineage (NCBI taxonomy): Eukaryota > Metazoa > Chordata > Aves > Coraciiformes > Cerylidae > Chloroceryle > Chloroceryle aenea. Next base: position 291,073 of record VWZY01008172.1, read on the forward strand.
GAAGCCTTTGTTGCAATCGAAATGGGTTAAACTGCCTTCAACTCCAGCCTGATGACCTCTGTTGATAGCTGAAGTGATGAACATCCCACCCCATACCAGCAATGCAGACACTGGCAACTAATTACTCACAAGACCCCAAAACTTCAGCTGATAAAAATAAATTAGCAACATAAATCAAGCCTCTCCAGCAGTAAAAAAGACAAAGCTGTTCCCAGAGAGTCACAGGGCTCGAGGCAGGTCACAGGATCAAGGCAAGTGTCCAGTTGCGACCAGAGAGTCACAGGCAGCCACCCTGCAGCAGCAGAGCTTTAGGCTGGATATTAGGAAATATTTCCTCCCCCCAAGGGTTGCCAAGGGCTGGCCCAGGCTGGAGTCCCCATTCCTGAGGGGGTTTCAAAGACATGTAGATGTAGTGCTGAGGGACAGGGTTCAGTGGTGGACTGGGCAGTGCTGCAGGAACGGTTGGACTCAATCATAAAGGTCTATTCAAAATTAAATGATTCCATGTGTTGGTGGATTTATAATGTAATTTAGGTGATCCGAGAAAAGAGTGAAACTGAAGTACAACAGGAACCTCCAGCAGCACCTTCTTCTGGCCACCACTAGGCCCAGTAACTCCAGCAGCAACTAGACACTCTGGAGTAAAACCAAGCAAAAGTCGGCTTGAATGGCAATGTTCTTGTGGAGTGGAGGGGACACAGCCAGAACGGCTGGTCCCAAAGGGACATCCCACAGCCCCTGATGTTGTGCTCAGCAATAAAAGCTCAGGGAAAGAAGGACAGAGGAGGTCACCTGCTGTTACAGCGTTCATCTTCCCAAGTGAGCATGATGCTGGCTGAGACCTGCCTGCAGGATGGACCAAACATCTCCCTGCCAACGGGGAGCAGGGAATAAATTCCTTACTTTGCTTTGCTTGGACACAGAGCTGCGCTTCACTTAGCAAACTGATTTTTTTCTCACTTTTGCTCCTCCAGTTCTCTCGCCCATCCCACTGAGGAGGCAGCAGGCAGTGAGCCAGTGGGTGTTTAGGTGCTGGCCAGGCTCAAGCCACCACTCGTTCCCACAGTGTAGTACATGTAATTGGGCTTCAATGAGCAATATAAATTTCATTGACTGGATTGTCTCTTGTAATAAAAGATCATGGACATGCACACACAAATGTATTTCAAATATTCCCATTAATCTGCTCACTCTTCCCATCTGCTTTTCTACCATGAATGTTGTACCTCTTGTTTTACTTCTTCCTACAAGTTGATGGTTTGTTTTAATGCTATGAACCTGGTTCAAATTGATTGATTTTCATTGCTGGGTGCTACAGTGAAACTATGAAATCTCCTTTATTTCTGTTTTTAGTGCTTATAGAGCTAGCTGGAAATGACTTTAATTTTATTTTTAGCTCTCTTTCATTTATATTATTCTACTCTCTATTCAGAGGCTGTGCTACATAGTTTGAGTTGAAATGCAAAAAGAGCAAAGTCTCCATTTTTTTCAGCTCAATCAATGGAATAAGAAGAAATGCAAACATTTGTTTTAGGCAAAGGAATAAAGAAATCTCATCCTCACCCCGGTTTCGAAGGTCACACCACTATTCCTCATTACAAAGGGAGTTTTCCCAATGGTCTTAAGCTTGCTGCTTCTATTTTAACCGGATACGATCTTCCCTTTTTCAGAAGTGCCTTCAGTGTATGATTTTCAGAAACAAGCACAGCAGTAATACGTCTCTCTTTTCTTCATGGACTGTTTCAAACAGTTACAGAGCTCAACTTTTGAAAGTGCTACTTCCTTTCCCTTAGAAAATTGGCTCTCATTAAAAAGATTTCAGGCCAAGTGTCAAAATAGTTATAAAGGTGGGGTTTTTTTAAAAAATACTGTCTCTGAGGCCCTGAATGAGACTGAAGTTTGTTGATGCCACAAACTACCTCCCAGCAACTTTCCATTCTGCAGTATCTTCATAAAACTGATCCTAAGTGGCTTTGGAAACCCAGCATTAGTGTTTCTAATTCACACAGCTCATTCAAAACGTTTATCCAGCAAAAATGTTTTTGTTATTCTTTAACTGTCTTTATAGTGATGAGCCCGTGGCAGCTTGAGATTGGAATTTTATTTCCAACTCACCTTTTCCTCCAATAAAAGGTGTCTGCAAATGCATCGGCCAAGTTGCTCATTAGAACTCAGCTCCTGAGCACAACAGGGTTTAACCAACGGGCAGAACTGAACCAGTGTTTCATGGTTTTAATACCAAAATAAAAAACAAGAACCAAACTCAATCTGATGGTAACTCCGTGCCCTACCTCATACAAAAGTATTAAACCAACTGGACCAGGCTGCCTACTGTAGTTATATAGCCAGGTAAGGCCCAGGGGAAAGCTAAATACTGAAGCAGCAAAGACAGTTTGTAGAGCAGAGTCAGCTGGCTGTAGCTTGCCATCCAACACGTGGATTTAACCTCCAGGCAGTCCACAGGTGAGAGGCAGAAGTGATGCCAAAAGTCACTCCCCAGTATTATTTACTGGTCTGATTTTTCTCATTCTTCTGTTCCTACACAAAGCACCATCTCCCAGCTCCAATGAAATTCTGGAGCATCCATTTGTGGCTTCCCCTGTTGCTGCCAATGCTCTGGCAGCTCTGAGGGTGATGCAGAGGTAGAAAGCCAGGCTGAGCTGGTCTTGTCCCACTGTTGAACATTCAGCTCTGCAATTCCAGTAATAAAACTGCTGGAGTGTTCAAGCACTTCCACGATCTTCTATTAACCTAACGTGAGGTCCTGCAATGACTTGATCTGCACCAGCCACCTCAATCCTTGCTGAACAATAGGAAGACTTCTTCTCAGGGTAAACAAATTTGGGCCTGTTTGTCATTTCTTGATGTAAGGTGAATAAGAACAAAGATATTCAGCAGCATTTCTCTCAGCCATGATGTCAGAAGGGGCTGAAAAGTCAAAACATGCAGTGCAAAGTAGTCAATCATGCAAGGTATTATGAGTGCTGTAGTCACCCTTCCTTGATGTATTCTTGCTGTTGTCCCTGTGCTGAAAGCTTTCAATCATGGGATATAGATTTTTTTTAATTTTCTTTTTTGTTTTTAAAGTAGAAGTGGAAGGACAAAATGTTTGTGCGAGATATTTGGGATAAAAATGAAAGACACCTCTTGTAGTCAGCAACAGAAAAGAGCTTTCCAGCAGATAGCTTGGGAACCTGATGCAAATGAAAGAAGTTTTCTCTGAAAATTCCTTCTTTGCTTATATTCCTAAGGTTTTGTTTTGTTCTCCCGTAGGATGTGAGCAAACCCTGCTGAGTGCTGTGGAGGAAGGCCAGAGCCTGCAGTAGCAAAGACAGCTGCATTTTGTTCCCTAGGAATAGGAATCTGTCACTGCTGCATTCAAAATGAGTAATCCAAAGTGCAGAACTCCTGGTTATTGTCCCATAACATTAAATACAGCAAAATCACAGCACAGTCATGTATTACACACTACAGAGCCTGACATTTTCATTGCTAATGTCACCCACAGCTTAAGGCTTTTTTCTCCATAAATCAAGCAGGACTTTTTTTCCCCCTCCCTTCAGAAAGAAGTCTAAGGGCCATATTTCACAAAACAATGCCACAGTTGTCACACACTAACAACAGTCATTTAATAAAAGAAAGAGAAGATTCTTTGGTCTATAAGCAAAAAGCTGATTCTGAGCTACATGCATCACCGCCCTGAATATCGACTGTGCTCATTCACCTCTTCTTCTGGGCTGGGCTTTCTTTTTACTGCTAGAATACTGCTAATCAAAAACAAACAAGCAAACACCCAAACCAACAAACAATTGCATATTTCTGACCAAAAGTGAAAGCATGTCGTTAAGGGCATTGTCCAAATGCCTCTTAAACACTAATGGGCTTGAGGCATCGACCACCTAAGAAGCCTTTCCCTCTTTCTCTCATCCTGCACCATTAGCCTCCTGACAATGAACCCATTTTACAGCTCCTCTATCCACATCAAAACCAGGACAAGTTGCTGTGTTCAAGAAGATGTACAACATGCAAAAAAGCAAAGCAAATTAAAACCCAGAGATTATCATCTGCTCCTACCATTGAGTTTGCTACGGTGTAATCTCCAAGAGAAGGGAGATCCAAGTGGCAGCACCCAGGATTGGAGTTGTACTTTTTACCTACATCTACTTCATGAAGGCTCTTTCATATCCATATTTTAAGTCCTGGTTCACTTTTCAGTGTCACCTGCACCCACCAATGATGCTGCATTTAAATTTCCAATTTGCAAGACAGGGCTTGAAAAACACCTTCCCCCATCGAGAGTAGGAGGGTTTTCCCACTGCAGACAGAGGAGTGTATCAAAATCAAAACATAATCCAAACATCCACTGATCACTGCTTTTTTTTTTCCCCCCATTTCTCTCTCTTTGTCTACTTTGTTTTGACTTTTTCATTAAAATCTAATCTTGCAAAATGTCATTTTCTGAGCATTATCGGAATTCAAAATGAAACCAGCTGCACTGCAAGTAATTACTCCTTCCTTACACACAGGAATACCACTGGGGACTGGACCCCCAGGATGCACACACTGGTGCATGACTGTTGTCCTCAGCACAGCTAGGTAGTGGCCAGTGTGGCTTTTTGTAGGTAAACCTCACATTTCATCATAGAAGGTGATACTTTAAGGAACACGACTGGCAGAATTCCAGCACTCTTGCATGATTATTTAGTTTTTGGAGGCAGATTGTGGCTGTTTACTCAGCTCCTGCTCAGGTTTTAGCTTGGCACCCAGCTCAGGCCAAAGCCTGGTGCACGTGCGTCGGGTCAAAGCGAGAGCAATGTGTCCCCCCAGACCTGTTGGGATGGGGGAGACAAGGGTCATTCTGCAGCTGTCCTTCAAACTCCCCACACTGATGGAAACAGCACACACCTGGCATCAAACGACAACAACAAACACACAAGCAAAAAAATAAACCCCAAACTGATAGGGTTTTGTCAACTTTGACTGCCATTTCTGCCTGGTCTGGCTCAACAAGTTAATGAATCTTCCCAAACTTGGGAGGGTTTAATTCTAATACTCAAAGCACAACATGAAGACTACAAGAGAGATTTTATTACATCTCAACACGTTCTATCTTGCTCAACACTCATCACTTTTTTTTTTAATCAAACTATATTGGAAAGAGCCTCAAATAGGATCGGTATCTGAAGTGAACCATGCTATGAAGTGGAGAAAGAGGTTTTCACAGGGAAAGAGAAGGGAGATCAGGTAAAATTCATTACTCTCCACATCTTATAAGGCATTTGTTTCAACATCTAGGTTGTAAGTCCTCCTTGTAGCAAAGTCACCTTTACAGATGCCATTATTTTACTTTAGGAGATAAAAACAACCTTGCCACACAAAAGGCCGCTCCTCCACATCATCCAAATACCTCTATCTGACTTTTGGGCTCCACTGAAGCCTCAAGCCTCAGAGAATCTGGTGTTCATTTTGTTCAAAGTTAATGCCACGTGTCTGACAGCTGGTAAATTGAGTCTCTCTTGTTTCCTGGGCAGGATTTCTCACTTGTTATCTTTCAGTGCCCTGAAAAAGATTGCTTGCAAAATTGAACTTGTCAAGTCCGTTGGTTCACTCCTGAACAGTCTCTAGACCGTGTGCCCTGGGAGTCGATGTGTTTTCATCCATTCATTCCGGGCACCTTGAGAATCAACGGGATGAAAGAAAAGGCTGCAGCCCACTCCACAGATGATGGCAACCCCTAACGCAATGGAACTGTGAGAGTTTAACATCTCACACGTGCATTTCAACACACCTCTGTGGCTGTGTGCCTATAAACACCCAGCCCTGTCATTACCACTTGCAGACCACATATTAGCAAAAAAATTTTTAGTTGAAAAGCAAAATGAAAAGCAGCTATCCCCATGCCAGATCTTCCCCCTCCTACCCCACCATTATTCGCTCAGAAATGGAAACTCAGAAGGGGAAAAATAGAACTTTTCCCTGTGTCTAGTAAGAAGTCTCATACTTTCAAGATACTTTGTTTCCCCCAAAATATCAGTAAAGATCTGCCCTTCAATTCTTCCTAAAACTAACAGAGCATGCAATCCAATTTGATAGGCACTCAAGCCTACAAGCGTGCTCCTGAAGTGAAGTGCCTGGTTCTGTGCTGTGTTAAGGAAGCACAACAGTTCAAGGTTAAGAAATGGCACATACAGCCTCACCGAAACCCAGATGTGAAGCCACAGGGATTTCAAAACTGTCTCCAGTGACTGAGCAGCAGCAAGTGAAGTGATCAGTCAGCTTGCAGAGCATAAGCAAAAGACTGACAGAAGCCGTAGGAAGCTTTATTTACTCCTCCAGTGAGCCTAACGGTGCCCAAATGCCTCATCATGCCAGCAACTGTGGGTGGACAGGGATGAACAGGAGACACACCCTGGGAGGGATCGAAACCCCAGTCCAAGCAAGAGGTAGGAATTTATGATATACACAGAAAGAGCAACTGCGCTGTGTCCAAGGGAAAGAACAAATCAGCCAGAATGTGCTACCTGGAACTGCATTTCCCTTCACCTGCAGGGCTTTCCCAGGCTAATATTGGACAAGAGACCAGCATTAGCAGGAAATATAATGCAACAAGTCATTAACCATTAGCAAACACATTTTTCTTGTTAATAAATCAGACATAACAGCATATTATTTGCTCTTTGTGGTCCACCTTGAGAGGCATTTCATATTGGGGAGGGCCTCATCTTGCTCGGCCATGTTCAAATTCAGGCTTCACCAGGCCTCCTGGAGACATTTACTGCAAAGCAACTTTGTATTTGTGCTCTTAGCAGTGCTAGGAGATGCTGGAGGCTCCCACTTGAAGAGAAGTTTGTCTAAATGGAAAGAAGGCACACCACCTTCCCATCATGCTGGACTTTGAACTCTTTTTGACACCAGATTTTGTCAAAA
>VWZY01008172.1:298405-373822 GCA_013399075.1 Chloroceryle aenea
AGAACTTTTCCCTGTGTCTAGTAAGAAGTCTCATACTTTCAAGATACTTTGTTTCCCCCAAAATATCAGTAAAGATCTGCCCTTCAATTCTTCCTAAAACTAACAGAGCATGCAATCCGATTTGATAGGCACTCAAGCCTACAAGCGTGCTCCTGAAGTGAAGTGCCTGGTTCTGTGCTGTGTTAAGGAAGCACAACAGTTCAAGGTTAAGAAATGGCACATACAGCCTCACCGAAACCCAGATGTGAAGCCACAGGGATTTCAAAACTGTCTCCAGTGACTGAGCAGCAGCAAGTGAAGTGATCAGTCAGCTTGCAGAGCATAAGCAAAAGACTGACAGAAGCCGTAGGAAGCTTTATTTACTCCTCCAGTGAGCCTAACGGTGCCCAAATGCCTCATCATGCCAGCAACTGTGGGTGGACAGGGATGAACAGGAGACACACCCTGGGAGGGATCTAAACCCCAGTCCAAGCAAGAGGTGGGAATTTATGATATACACAGAAAGAGCAACTGCGCTGTGTCCAAGGGAAAGAACAAATCAGCCAGAATGTGCTACCTGGAACTGCATTTCCCTTCACCTGCAGGGCTTTCCCAAGCTAATATTGGACAGGAGACCAGCATTAGCAGGAAATATAATGCAACAAGTCATTAACCATTAGCAAACACATTTTTCTTGTTAATAAATCAGACATAACAGCATATTATTTGCTCTTTGTGGTCCACCTTGAGAGGCATTTCATATTGGGGAGGGCCTCATCTTGCTCGGCCATGTTCAAATTCAGGCTTCACCAGGCCTCCTGGAGACATTTACTGCAAAGCAACTTTGTATTTGTGCTCTTAGCAGTGCTAGGAGATGCTGGAGGCTCCCACTTGAAGAGAAGTTTGTCTAAATGGAAAGAAGGCACACCACCTTCCCATCATGCTGGACTTTGAACTCTTTTTGACACCAGATTTTGTCAAAAGGGGAGAGGGGTGTGGAAATAAATGTGCAAATCAACAGCTTCTGCAAAGCTTGGGAACCTTCTCTGAACTCAACTAAGCTGGCTGATAAACTATCCTGTAACACCATCTGATGTGCAGCACAGAATGAAGGTTCTCAAAAGGATGGTGGTTTCTGCCAGAGTTGGCCTTTGCTCCTCGTCATTAGAATCACAAAGGAGTGTGAGGGGAAAAAAGAAATAACACACCCAGAACCCTAAGGGGTGTGAGGTACCACCCAGGGTTTGTAAGAAAGGAACCATCACATATGTGTTCACAGCCTGGGTTTCCATAGGAATGAAGAGCCATATATAACACGTACATAAGCACAAACATATAATGAAGAGAGTTTGACATCCTGCACAAATGTTTGCACAACGCTTCGCTACAAATAAGGCTGGAAAGCATCTTGGCTTTTCTCCAGATGTGGTATCGAATTTGTTAAAAACTTGGTCTAGTCACAAGTGGCTCTAGGACAGACCATCCACAGAACAAGGAGACAGAGAGAACACTTGGACTTTTCCCTGCTTAGAATGACTGATCTTGGTGAGTATATTCAAAGCTTTTTCTTTATCCTTACATTAATAAATGTGTTTGATTAGCCACTGTGGTCAGGAGACAAACATTATTTACATGTTTGGCAAGAGAATTGGTGACCAGCCAACACATGTTAACATCTTAAGGCCATTTCAATTCACATCCAAGGGCTTTCCAGGTATACCTACACAGACATGGCTTGAACCTCCACGTTTCTATCCCTCCCCATTTCTAACAGAACTATACAACTGCAAAATTGCTCGCGCTTAGCGAAACCTTGTCACTCAAAGTGCTTTGGACAACACTCTTTATACACACAGAAAACTTCATAACATGCTTGCAGTCTATTTCTGTACTTGGGTTTGAATACTGCGTCTTCCACGGGAATACTACTGAAGACAAAAAAAAGAGGTCAGCAGCTGTTAAGCAGAATTTCATTTGCTGTCACTTATCATACCAAGCTGCTTTTCAAAAAGCAGTATGAAATCAAGCTTGTTGAAATTCATCCATATGACAAATGCCTCTTTCCTGTCTCTGCTTCACTTTTATAGTGATATGCTTGCCCTTATTAGATGTAATACCTGCTGAAGTCAAAAGAAACTTAAAGAAATTCAAAATGGCAAAGAAGATTTAAATCTTTGCCACATACATGTCCAGAAATGCTAAGGGCTGACTAAACACCAAAAAAACCAGGACAACCCTTCATCTCAGGTGAAGTATTTTCCACTTGCACACCATCCACCTTTTTTTTTTTAATACTGTTACCTGAAGCTCCCTTCAATCCTTCAGGAACTTTCCATTGAACTATAAAGCAATAGCAGAATTTGACAAAAGTAACAAAAATATCCCACCACCCTACAGCTCAGAGACACTATCATTCTTCAGTTGATCCAAAGGAAAAGCACAGATTTAACCTCAAACTAAATCTGAAACAGCTCTGTGACAACAGAAAGACACGATGAGACTCAGCCCATAAACCCTGCATCTTCCAAACCCATTACAACCAACATCTCCACACTCTCATAAAAATTACACTTTAATTACTGAAGATTAGCCTTAAAAGTTAGGCTTAAATAATGACATGACCAGAAACAGAATCCACACGTGCACTGGGGAAAGGATTAGCAGAAAGCCAACTTCCTTTACAATTCCACTGGCAGGAGACCACCAGTTTGAGAGTTCATGGTATGGAGGAGACGAGTTGCCCCTGGCCCACCAGTGCCCCCACACTGAGAGCTCTTCAGACCCTTTCCAGATGAGAGGAGCTTTCATTATTATGATACTCAGCATGAAGAGCAGAGGGTGGTGGGTAAATTAAAGTTTAGCTGCAATTTCCCACTCCTACCAGGAGCTGGTATAAAATTGCATCACTCTATTAAGGCTGTAGTGCCACATAATTATTTTTACTGACAGAACAGATGATTTAAGAGGGCTAAACTCTCCCCCACCAAGCACAGCTCAGCTCTCCTCACAGCAGAGTTCAGTGCCACCCGACTGCAGCTGATTCAGTTCCTTGCATTGCCACATTCTAAATTAGAGCTGTGAAAGCAGGCAGCTAAAATAATGCAAACCCAAATAAATGAAACTTCTGTGGAGCTACGGTGACTTTCACCAGCTTCAAATGTGCTCTTGTGTTGTTCAAGAACTGCAACTACTTGATTTCAGGAATTTTTTTGTGTTTCTGTCATTTGGGTATGAAAGGGACTGCAGGGAGACAGCAACATCTGAGCAGATCACCACACTCATCAGCTGCTCACTGGCTACAAAGCACTGGAGTTATTTTGGTCAGTGCTATAGCCTAATGTATGGATCATATTTCCCCTGTAGCTTGAGTGAAAGGTCCTGGACCAGGGAGACCTTCTGAAGCAATCAGGACTAAATAAGGATTAACTCCTTTCTGTTGACACCAGAAAGAGGAGCAATATCAAGCTCTTGGGACTGACCTGAAGCCAAGCTCTTCAGTGAGAGAGTAAAAGCTCCATCTTCCACCTGGAGTCAAAGCAGGTCTTCTGAGCACTGACCACAGGCATTTGCACACAGCCAAGCCAGGTCAGTTCCTGACCAAGCAAAAGATGGTGGTTCACCAGAACTGCAGGCAACAAATAAAGCACTGAGAACATGGAGAACCTCAGGAAGCAGTGGTCCAACACACCGAAGAACACAAGGCTGTCCATAAGCTCCATGCAGAGGAGACACTTTTTTGATGGAGAAGCAACTGTGCACACTGCCCAGGGGAAGGGGCCATGTGCTCAGGCCAGCTGGAGGTTATCCACACTCTTGTTTATTCAGTAGATATTTTCCTTGTGAATCTTCTCCCATTCCTATTGGGAACAGCTGAGCTATCCCACCAAATTACTGTGAAGCTTCAGCCAGACAGTGAGGAAACTCTAACATCCTCAAGGTGACTGATACCACAGAGGTGAGGGGCATTGCTTGTGTTCCATTTTAAATATTGCTCCTCTGCCCGTGGCCTGGGCTGCAGCACAGCTGAGGGCAGCCCCCTGCTTTGGGGACCTTGGAGGGAGCTGTGGGAGCTGACACTCTACCACTGAGCTGCAGCATCAATCCTGGAGTGACAACAGAGCTCATGCTTTCTGCGCTTCGTGCCTTAGACAGGCACAAAGAATCCAGAGGCCAGAGGTGGCTGTGACAGATGGCAACCTCTGAGTGATGACAGCCAAGTCCTCTGCTGAAGTGAACTGGGACAGCAAGGCAGGGAAACCAGCAGAGCTCTAGCTCTTGGTGGCAAAGCCACTCAGCAATTCCTGCATATTAACAACAACTCGTTCTAATTTCATCAGGCTCTTGCAGCCTCTCCATGCATTTTCTCCCATTTCCACTCCCTTCAGTCCTGTTTTTCTCCCCCTCCATCCTCTTCCCTTGCCTCTCTCCACTCTGTTCACTTGACACACTTCATCCCCTCACGCCTTGCTTCATGTGACGTGCTGACCTCTTCCTCTCATTCTCTGAGCCAGATATCCTTGTCTGACTTGAGATGTTTCCACATTTAAACCCTACTGCTATGGAAGAGGTGGAGGCAAGGGGTGGGAGTTCTGTGGAGCCAGCCCACAGACCCGCAGTGCGGCGTTTCAATCCGCCGTACGCAGTTCCAGATGCGGAGTTGAGGACCCGGTTTGCATCTGATCATTTAAAATGAAAGGGTACAATTCTGAACTTCTATTACTGGGGACACCCTCTGAGCTACTTTCAGCAGGCAATGAGGTACAGGAGCAAAGCCAACTGCAATCACTGTAGGGCCTGCTATGCTTAGAAATGAATCAAAGTAGCTGCTGCAGAATAAATACTTTCAAGTGGTTTCAAGAATTCAATTTCTACATCGACAGACACTCTTACCCCAGAACAAATGTCCTCATAGGGGATTATTTCTATATAATTAACCTAAAATAGTTTATCCTAGGAAAGGTCCAAGAGTAGATAGATCTTAGGATTTGGCTGATCACACAGAGAAAAACTTCCAAGAAAATTCACTTTCCTTAGAGCTTTGCTCATTTTGTTTCAACTTTAAGCCTTTACTGACTACTTGGGTCACTTCCACTACAATCCGTGATCTCACAGAAGAAACCAGAGAAGGAAAAGTCTGCTGCATTGAGGGGAAATAGAGATAGGGATGGGAATAGGCAGGGCTGAAGAGAATACAGTATTTCCCCCTCCAGTAACCAGCTGTAACAGCTTCTGGTTTCAACCCACAAGCTCTCTCCAGACAAGGAGTTCATGACCATAGCTGTGACTCGGTGCTGCTGAACAGCAGGCAAGCAGAAGACAGAATCTGTATCACTGAAGGGGAATGCTCCAGGATAATATTATCTTAATATCTCCCCCTCCAAGTTGGCTGGCCAACAATACTAAGAGCTGGGTTGAAGGAAACAGGCTTGGAGCTTGTTTGGACTCTCTTGGAATAGATGAAGATCTGTGAATGGAAAGGACTGTGGATGAGGACTTTTATGGGACTCCTGAACCTCACTCCAAGTCTACACCCAGCAGCCAAGAAGGAAAAAAAAAGAGATTCTGCCTCTTTGCTACTCTGCTGTCTCCTCTCTGTCCCTGGTGAAGTCCTGGCTAAACTTAAGGGGGGAAAAAAGTCACCTGCTATTGTAACAGCAGGAAGACATCATATCCTGTGCTTATAAAACCCTATTACTTTGAGCACCACTGAGAAGTTCAAGCTGCCACCCACTGCCATTTGCTTTTAAAGAGGGGTGCAGGCTGGGCTGGACAGCGAGGAGAGGAGGAACCACACTGTGAACCTCCCTGTACAAGTTCTTAACACACAGAGTGTGCTTCATGCAAACCCCTCTGCTCACAGCAGAGAGCTCTTTTTCTTCCCTTATCTTTCCCCAAACTCCAGGGAAGAGTCCCCATCATCACAACCTCCACAGGGTTGCACTGGAGGAGCTCCAGACAGCAAACACGTGATGTCCAAAGCAGCCTCTCGCTGCCTCTTGGCTTAAAGGAAAAAGTTTTCATGATCTGTCTCTTAACTGTTGGGTCAAGAAGAACAAATATAAGTGATATTTGATCAGGTTGCACAATTCATCTGACTTCCCAAAAGCTCACCAAGTATGGGAGCAGCAGAAGATGCATAAAAAGAAGAGGCTAGAGATGATTTTTTTTTCTCTGAAACAGATGTTCTGTGTGCTGCAACCCCACTTAGCTGCCCGTGGTAACATAGGCCGTGCCTGAAAACCCATCCCCTCAGAAATCCTAGCATCTTCCAGATGTGTTCTACCCATTGGCATCACCTTCATAACCATGTTTCTTGGGGGTCTCCAAGGAGTTTAAAGATCAGTTTGTATCTGCACTGGTGAAGCAGGGCACGGCCAGCTCAGACAGGCCTCCTCTTAGTGCTCTCCACACTGTATCTTTGCAGCCAAGCATCTTCATGAGCCCTTCACTCAGGTTTTCAGAGGAGCTCTACTCTACCACTTCAGCAGCTGAAGAGCAGTTTCTGAAAGGTCAGATATTTTCAGTACCCAAGGGACATGCAGCATCCTGAGCATCTGGAAGACAGGGCCACCCACTTAAGGAATTGGGAACTAAGTGAGCTGGTAATTCTGGTCTCATTCTCCTAAAGCCATAAAACAGACCCTAAATCAGAAAGCAAATATTCAGTACCATCTCTGACCATATGAAGTTGATCCTGTTTTCAGTCTCTTTATCCACTCCGAGCCAATGTTGGCACCATCGCTTTCAGATGCCTGATTTTATCTTTTTATCACTGCTGCTACAAGACAGCTTGACTACAGTGAACATGTTTGTAATGAAATCAGTTGACCCAGAACAGAAGTGCTAAAACCAGGTCTAGATTAGGAACAAACACAAGTAAACGCTCTCTGACTGGAGGCAGCCCCTGCTAAAATGCTGGAGCAATACGGGGACCAATCTGGAAACAGAAACTGGAACCAAGATCCCCTGGTTCTGTGCTTTCCTAAATTTTCCACAGTTTTAAGCATGTGAATGGCCTATTTAAGATAATGTAATTAAAAAAAGCAAGAGTGCAATTATCCTCGCTTTGAGAAGGACTAGAATTTCCTATATATGTATTTTCCCACAAAAAAATTTGCATATTATTAAGGTAAAGCAATTTATTTTTGCAAAGCTTAGTTTTAGACTCCTTTTAGAATTGTGGCTATTCCCTTACAAAACATGCTTAATAACATATGCCTGAGCTACTTGTTTGCTTCATTTCCCTCACCATTTTCTCTAACATGAAGCAAGCTCCTTCATAAAAAGAATGGGGTCTTGGGTGTCAAGCCCAAAATCTTCAGCTCTCCAAAGCTACTAGAACAGCACATTACTTCATCCAGGCTTCTACTAATTAGATGCTTTTCACAGAATCATAGACTCACCTAGTTTGGAAAAGACCTTTAAGATCATCAAGTCCAGCCATTAACCCAGCTCTGCCAAGTCCACCACTAAGCCATATCCCCGAGCACCACGTCTATGTGGCTTTTAAACACAGCCAGGGATGGTGACTCAGCCACCTCCCTGGGCAGCCTCTTCCAGTGCCTGACAACCCTTTCCTAATATCCAGTTTAAACCTCCCCTGGTGCAGCTTGAGGCCATTCCCTCTTGTTCTGTCACTAGTTACTGTGAGAAGAGACCAGCACCTACCTCTCTACAACATTGTTTCAGGCAGCTGTAGAGAGTGAGAAGGTCTCCCCCCCCTCAGCCTTCTTGACTCAAAATGGCAATGGAAAGTTAAAGAGTGCTTGCACACAGGAACTGCAAATCCACCCTCACTTGGTTTTCTCTGCTCCCTTCCCTGTCCAACTCTCTGAGCTTTCTCCAAGCCATTCCAAACCCCTTCCTACGTACAGCACTGCCCAAAGACCATAATCAAACCCAAGCTCTGTGTGCCCAAACGCAGAGCGCTGCAGAGAGGACCGGACACCGTTACAGACCCACCCCAATGGCATCACTTTGTAGAGTTTTCAGCTGACGCCAGGCACGTCTGGACTGGCTGGAGAAGAGACAAGTTCAGTTTAAAAGACAACCACATGAAATTGGCTCTTACTCCTCCCAGTGCACGGAGTCCTTGTTAACGTGCTGCAGCCAGCGCTGCCGTTGACGTTACCGACAGCAGCAGCACCAGTGGGTATTTTAAAGGACATCTGTCCAACCATTTCCCAGGAGCAGGAACCCAGTGTCCCTCCAGCCCGTGCCTTCCCCACAGTGCCCGCTCACGCCAACCACAGACACCGGGATGTGGCGGTGCCACGGGAAGATGAAGCTCAACCTGAATTTCACATTCGAGAGGTAGTGCTTAGAACTGCTTGGTAGGATTGAGGTATAAGCAGCTTAGCACAGAGGCTCTCGGATGGTGTTTGTAATCAGATCTAAATCTCCCGAGCACTGTTTTGTCCCAAGCAGGAGCCCAGATTTCTCTTTCACTGCAGAGCTGATGCTCCAGTCTGTGAGTTCACATTTCATGGTAAAAAAAAAAGTAATGAAAGAATCTCCCGTATTTCCTGTTTAGCATTGCAGCCTCCTCAAGGGTAATAAAACAAAATCTCCCTGCAACAGCAGATAAGTCAGACAAATAAAATGTCAAACTACTTTAGAAAGAAGCTAGTCAAGATAATAGAATAAATCTCCCGGGTCGCCATTAATTGCATTCTTTTATGCAGTTGGAAAAGATGCTTCCAGAGGACGCATGATAGTTAATACAAAAGGATGTGCTATTTTTGTATCTCTTCTTTACAATTAATTTAGTGCTGACAAAAAGAGACTCGATTAGTATCTGGGGAACCTAAAACCGTCCCTACATCCTTAGGAGGCACAAAACCACTGACAGTTCTATGAACAAACCAAAGCAGAGGCCGGACGGCTGGGTACAGAGAGCCCTGTGCTGAGACTCCAGAGCTGGGATCCTCATCCCAGTTCTCCTGCCAACCAAGTGACCATCAAGGAAAACTTGCTTCTCTGCTACATATCTGCAATGGGAAGTTAATCAGGAAACACCAAGAGTTATCAGTGCAAAGCTCATTGCAAGGACTCTGCATTTGCAGCACCACCAAATTCCCTGGCTGCACCCGTAACAGCAAGGGAATAGAAACCTCCCTACCAGCCAGACAAGCTGCCAAGTTACGAGTGGAACAGCAATACTGGATACAGCCAGATTTATTCCCTTGCATTGCTTCCTACAAAACAAAGACAACGGTAAGAGCCTGGTCTGGATTCTGCTGGGATAGAGCTAATTTTTCTTCTCAGAAGCTAGATGGCTTGGATTCAGTGCTGGAATTGGTATGAGAAGAATGCTGTCAGTACACTGGTTGTTTTAGTTGTTGCTTGGAAATCGAGGACTTCTCAACTTCACGTGTCTTTGTAGCGTGCAGGTGCACCAGAAAATGGGAGAGCAAAGGACCCAAACTGGCTAATGGAATACTCCACAGCATGCAGCATCATGCTCAGTGTGCAGATGGGGTTGGGCTGGGAATCTGGGGCTCATCCGGGATTGTGCTTTCTCCTCCAGGACTGCTAGGTGGAGCTGGCCGTGTGTTGATCAGCGGGTGTGAACAATGGCATTGTGCAGCACCCGTTTGTATATTCTATTATCACTGTCATTAGTCTAATATTATTTCAATTATAAAATTGTTTTTATAGCTCAAACTATGGGACTCCTCACCTCGATCCCTCCAATTCTCTCCCCCCTGGGGTGGAGGGAGGGTGAGTGGCTGTACAGGGTTTGGCTGCCAGCCTGGTTCAAACCACAACTGAGGTCACAGTAATAGATACTGAACATCACAAAACAAGAACATATCAGTCTGACTTAACTTCTTCCATCATGCTTTCCAAACGACTTGCCATTATCATCACAACAGAGCGTAAAAATACCGCAACTCCTCAACCTTTATTTCTGATTAACCAGCTGCTCTGGGAATTTCTGTCTATCTCTAATCAGAATGAAAAGTTGTTATTCCCAATTTCAATGTGGCTTGTTGGCAATCAAATCTATTTGGAAAGAAACAACATAGAAATTATTTACTTGTTCTTAAAATAAAGTAGACTGGTTAGGTTAAAAAGCTAATTCTGATCCCTCCTCCTGCCTAGATGTTATTAATGAAGTTTTCTCCTTCCCAGTGACTCTCACAAGAGTTGGAGAAATCCAGCATCTCCCAGAAGGTGAGCAGAACCCTGGGAGAAAACTGCAGGAGGATAATGAAAGCTCTCACAGCAAGCCTTGTGTCTGTCCTGAGAGCACAGAGAGAAGCTAAGCAAAGCCCCAGCTTATGAGCAGCCTGAGGAAGGAATGTGGGGGGACTGTCTGGCACAGTGTGGTTCCTTCCTTGACTGAGGTGCACGCAGACGAGCAGAGAGAAGCTCACAGATTGCAAATCTTTTCCTTGGGCTTAGATTTCTGCTCCTCTGCTTTCGCAGCTGGGTCCAAAAATCAGGATTTCACCTTATGACTTTTGCTGCCATTTATAGTTAGAAAAGGGCTTCTCAAAGTGAGATTTCTCTCTTGTTATTGATTACAGCTGTCAAAGGAGCCTGTAGGTTTCCTCCATACTGTCAGCCCCAAGGTGTTTAGCATGGCAAACCAGTCTCCCTGTCAGCAGCAGGAGCTGAAGAAAAACAAACATTGGTGGGGAAAGCAAAGCCTGAATCCTTTCAAAGAGGGCTCTGCTCCCACCATTGGTCATGGGGGCAAAAACTCTTTTCAAGGCACAAAGGTAGTTTTAAATCTCCTCAGAGGCTACAACGTGTCAGCTCCTTGTCTGGGCTCCCTGTCTGCACAAGCAGCAGGCAGACACGGGCAGGAATTTCCACCCTTTCTGCCAGGGAGGAGAAGACAACCCGTGTGCCATTTCCTCACCGCTTCTTTTCCCCACCTAGAGGTGAAACAACCATTTTGGATAAATCTCACCTCCCGGTGATGCTGCACTTGAAATGACAACTCACACTGCCTGATTTCAATGGTGAAACACTACTTGGGAAACTCTCACTTCTTTCGTGTCATTTAAAGTACAAAACAAGCACTGACTATATCCATAACCAAACACATTCACTTCCAGCCCACACAGATGCCCCCAGCACTCATTTGCTGTGTTTCATAAGAAGCACATAAAAAATAAAATAAAATAGAAGGTTGCCCTTGGTCTGTAGAGACAAAGATTCAATATAAAATACTTCTGCAGAGGAACTGTTTGGTTTTTTCCCTGCATGCTGCGTATGGCTGTACAGTGTGCATCTTGCTGACACAAAACCGTAAGGATGAGGCAGCAAACATGGCCCTTAGAGACGTAGCCTCTAAATTATATTGTGATGCTGTGTGAATATTCACAGTAACAAAGCCAACAAAGAATCCACCTACCCTTCTCCGATCCTTGTCTATCAGCTCTGCTTGAGTTCAGTGTATAATCACACAACAGCAACAAAATCCACACTGCCACTGCAGAAAATTGGGTCAGTCCAGCTGCTGACAGCCTCTGTTTCCAGCCTCTCCTTGGCCTAAACCTACTCTCTAAAACCAGGTTGAGAATTGAAAGCAAAGTTGCTTGAGTTTTGACACAGTAATCCAGAAAACAAAACAAACCCCCGGTCCGGTTACAGCCTCTGTTAGGTGGTCAATTGTGGGCGCTCTATCAAATTAAGGGGCTCCACTTAACTGCACAACCCACATGGGCAGAACAGCCCTTCTGAGGAGCATGTCATAGCAACAGATGTTTCAGCCTTCACAGACAACACAAAGAGTGGAAAAGTGACTAAGAGAGTTTTTTCCTGGCATAAATCACTGAGCTTTGTAATTCAGTTCAATTGGCCCAGAGTAATGTTAACTGTGTAGCACAAATCTGAATTCCAGTGGTAGCCAACATGAAGTCACAGATACACGTAACAGCAAAGCAAAGACCTTTTCCCTCAAAGAACCAGAGAGTCAAGAGCTGGAAGGGTCACTGAAAATCAAACATCACAATTCCACACAGACACCAGCTTTTGAGAGCAGGAGAACAGCGGAGTCAAAAGTTAATACCAATTAACTGACGTCAGATGCCCGACTTCAGTTCTGTTTCACACCCCAGACCCTGGCCAAATCCTCGCTTTGCAGCTGCTGCAGAGGTCCATGGACCTACACAGACTGAAGCAACCAGCTGCAGCTCCCCGTTGAAAGGCACACCACACAGTGGCCAGGGCTTTTCTGGGTGCCTCCAGCAGCCTGTCAACAGTGAGAGCTTCTCGTTTTCTGTCACACAGGTCTTTGTTTCAACAGCAAACTAGAAATTATTTTTCCTTCCAGATTTCTGACAAAATCTTACTTTTAACTGGAGGCTGGGGCTGGTCGCTGTGTGCACTGTAACCACTTAAAGCAGAGCAAAATGAGAAGTATTTAAGATAAATAAAAGGCGGAAACTAACCCTCCATTTAAATGCTTTAGATCCTCCCCCTTGGAAGCTCATACAGCATTTTACTTACAGCTTTCTTTTTCCAGAATATTCAGAAATACTTCTTCCTGTGGGGCTTTAGAGAGGACGGAACATAAATTCCAATATATCATCATCATCATCCTTTCTCCCCACTTCAGGGGCCACGCTTTGTGAGATTATCCTAAGTATATTGCGGTGTCTTAGTCACTTGTTGCTGGGTGATCAAATACCTACTTACAGCAACTGTAGCAGCACTTTAATCTGCTTATCTGTCCTTCCCTTACCACAGCGTGTTCTTCAACACCTCCATCATTTTCATAACACGATTGGAAAGACTGAGCTGGGTTTTTTTTTCCCCTATTCAAAATACACAGACTGTGCACAAAAGACACAGGTTCAAGAGGGAAGGAAAGAAGATGAACAGATTTCATGCATGACTTTGGTAGAGAGGAATTTTATTATTATTTCTTCTTAAATGCTGGATTTATCAGCCTTCATCATAAATGGAGATAATTGATCTGGCTTGGAAAGAACAGACTCACTCTTGATATTCAGGTAAACAGTGCACACATCACTTGAAGACAGATTAATTTGCCAGTAATGCTAATAAAAACCAAAAGAGATCCTAGGAAATAATTCAATGTCCACTTCAGGCCCCACACCCAAGGGGCTCAGCAAAACATCTTTCCAGGCCATCCCACCCTGAGGGGAAGCAGGGAAACACGACCCACATCAGCATTAAGCAACATCTCTGTCACCAGCCTGACCTGTTCTATTAATAACAGCTTCTAATAACAACTATTGATTATTATTAACAGTTTCTGCAGACTGTCTTTTCCACTCTTTAAAAAGCCATTCACCGAGGCCTCAAGTTCAAATGCAACGATCCACTCGGAACTTCACCACAGATCAGGAATGGATCAGCCACCCACATACCTGATGCAGGAATGGGAGCTCAGAGCACCTGATGTGATCCCTGTTGACAAGGTGGCCTCTCCACAAGCAGCCAACGGGGGACCTGCAAAGCAAGAGCCTGTGTGTCAGTGGCCGTGTGTCTTTTGCCAAATACAAGTTAAAACAACTGCAACTGTGAGGAGGGAGCAGAGCGTGGGGAACACCACGTTCTCCAGCTGGTGAGCTCAAGCCCTTTACTCTCAACGGGACTTAAGCGCCTTTCTCTGGGCACTTCTGCAGGTCCCACGCAGCGTGGCTCCACTCAGCCCCACGGTCAAGCCCTCTGTTAAGACAGGGCAGCCTCATCAGCTGCTTCACAGAATCCCAGTGACATTAAACGCAGGGTCAGAGACCCGCAGTTCATGGGCTTGAGACTTGGAAACGATGCATGAGTAAGTTCTACACATCCAGAATATGTAATGTAGAAATCCATGATTCTGGGGGGAAAAAAAGTTTGTTGAAGAACAGAAAACCAGAAGAAATGAATACTGCCAAATTCTTCTGAAGAAAACTCAAAAATCAGCCTTCCTAAAATCAAAATGTTTTCATAAATGCTGAGCATTACAATCACTTTATTACCTAACACTCTGGCTTTCTATAAAGTTGTGCTTTTGATCTTTTTCTCCATATCCACAAAGACCATTTTTTAATTTCTATTTTTAGATGACAGCCAAGATCTTCCCCAAATCTCAGGCACTCAGAGATTAGAGGGTTTTGAATAAAGTGAAAATTAAAAATAATTTTAATAAAAAGTCAATAGAACAGCAAAGGTGTCACCAGTGGGACTGTGCTGTACAAAAGGTGAGGTGGCTGCACATAGCACTTAAGACAAGAAGACTGGGAAAAGTAAACCTCCATGGAGGCCAGGCCATTGCCCACATGATACTCTGTATTAAATCTTAGCTCCACAGAATCACAGACTGGTTGAGGTTGGAAGGGACCTCTGAAGGTCAACTGGTCCAACCCCCTTGCTTGAGAAGGGCCACCTAGAGCCAGTCACACAGGATCGTGTGCTGACAGCTTTTAAGGATCTCCAAGGATGGAGATTCTACCACCTCTCTGGGCAACTGGTGCCAGTGCTGCCACCCTCACAACAAAAAAAGTGTTTCCTGGAGTTCAGATGGAACCTCCTGGATTCCAGTTTATTCCCATCGCCCCTTGTCCTGTCACTGGGAACCACAGAAAAGAGTCTGGCCCCATGGTCTTGCCTCCCACCCTTTACCTATTGATCAGCATGGATCAGCTCCCCTCTCAGGCTGCTCTTCTGCAGCTGAACAGCCCTGGGGCTCTCAGCCTTTCCTCATACAAGGGATGCTCCTCTCCATCATTTCTGTGGCCCTTCACCTCTGTCACAGTGAGACACACATACAGATGCATACTTATTCTAGACTACACAGAAAGTCTTCTCAAAGCCCACAGGGCACTTGGCAGGTGCAGGTGTTGGATCCCGTTCCAGTGCAGACTGCCTGGGAAGCAGGTTTTAGTGGGAAGGTGGCTTGGTGACACTTCCCTTCTTCCAGGAGCCCCGAGAACTGGAGAACGAGCGATTTAGCAAGCACTACACCTCCGCTCAGCTTCGCCCACGCTCCTCACCCCCCATCACCCCAATTATGGACTGGCTGAAAGGCTTTGAAGGGAAAGCTTTTAAGTGGAGAATGTTATATGCTGAATAACAAGAAGTTTTATGCCAATGCAATGACTGCCGTAGATAGTTTAAAGCAAGATTAGTGCACTTGGAGTGACAGAAACCACCAGGAATGGACAATTAAGAGTTCAGACTAATCCTCAAAGACAAGATACTTAAAGATCTAATAGCCTGACTGAAACCAGTGAGATCAGAGAGCGATTTAACTCTTTCAAAGGGCCTACAAGGCCTTTGACGCTTCTTTTCCCAGTGGGCTTTCCTTCCCTTCAATTCAAAGTCATCCAAAAGGGTGAACTTCAAACACCTGTTTCAAATGAAGAGGATGGCACCCCAGGAGGTGTTTCATTCAACCAGACAGACTCTACAAGAACAAACATGGATGTCCATCACTCCTGTCTTCTATTTTGTGAGTAAAAAAAACCAAACAAATGCCCCCTCCCCCCAATAAATCTGTCCATTCCTGCCACCGAATAAATGAGATAGAGCAATTAGATCAGACAGAGAGAAGAAATAGGGCTGTCCCTTCCCATTTAACCACATTTTCAGTTCAGGAGAAGCACTGAGAAGGAAAAAAAAAAATCTATTGCACAAATTAAACCATTCAAGTACAGCATTAGAAGATGTTTCAAGTAATCCTGGAAGAGAAAGGATACTATGAACCACTGATTGCACTGATGTGTCTTCCACTTCTGAACACTTCTGCTGCGTACAACAGCATTGCTGTATCAGGCACAGAGCTTCAAGTGCCACGCAAGATACAAAATCTGTTTTCCCCCATAATGCCTTCAGTCCAAAGTGCGTCCATAGCACAGGAACCGATTACTCACAGCGGGGAAAATGCATCCAAACTATTTCCCAGCAGCTCTCAAGAGAGGATTTTATTGAAGTGAAGCATGAACAAAAGGACATCTTAAAAATCTCTACAAACTAAAAATTACCTCACTGGGACAAATGTGTCTCTTATTTTTATTTCCACCTTATTAGAACAAACAAAATCCCACGCTTCTTCCAGGTTCCAATGGTGAAAGCAACAGAATCAACAGAAATTTGAGGAAAATTAAATTTGGAGGAACTGTTTCTACAATGTACCCCTCCAAAGTTTCTGCCTGGCTTCCACTCCAAGAAAGTGCTTGTGTGTTGTATGCATCGCTTGGTCTACCTCAACTTACATTCTTAGAGGCAAGTTTGGCCAGCACAGCTTTAACTGCTCTGCTGTAAATCCTTTTGCATTTTAGCACAGAGATCTCTTTATAAAGATACAACTGACCAAGCACAGAGACCAGAAATAAATTTTGGACTGTTGCCTGAAGCAGAGGAGCAGCTCCACTGCCCACCTAATGAAACATATCTATAGGCAACATTACTAAAAATGGCTTCTGCCCTTTTCACAGTTTTTAATCTCTTTGTTTTATGAACTTATTTTTCCATGTCTGCCAGAAAACGAGACTTATAAGGAATGTCAGCATCCATTTTGTTGAACATTTTTAATGCCATCTTAGCCCCACCAAAATATTAACCACAAAGTTCTTTTAAACCCTTTTTTTTGTTTAACTTTCAAAGGGAAAAAAACCCAAGAGCTCTTTGCTGTCATCATCTACATTTTTTTCTTTAAATCTGGGTGCTCTGCCAGCCCGTTACTATGGCTGTTGACTGTTCACTGAGGTTAACTCGCATTATTGCGGATAACGAGCTCAAAGCCTCTGCAACTTGACATCAATCCTTGACATCAATCACACTGTGACTTTTCAAACTCCTGCATAGAAGTTCCCTTCAACAAAAATTAAGCCTCTGAGCTTATGATTATGTATTTAGCTTAACTAGTCCCAGTTAAAGCAAAAGAGACGTTAAGATGCAAGGTCAAAACCAAAATGTTTCTGTCACCTTCCTTTGCTTGGTTTTTGTTTAAATTCTGCCTGTCCTGGAAGGAAGAGAGAGCTGAAAATGTTTTGATACATTAATTGAAAGGTTTTATTTAATGCTACTTCGCTCAATACCTTCTTTAATACGATAACATCCTAGGAACATGCTTAGCTGATTTTTCATATGAGACTCTCAATAGAGTTCTTAAAAATGCATAGCCAGTGCTGACACTGAAACACATCCAATCATCTTAGAATCATAAATAATTTCTCTAAAAGCCTGGTACAAAGGCAGAATTCATTGCTCCTCAGCAGCCACTCCAACTGATGAAGCAAGCTCAGTTTCCAGGGGGAAGAAAGGACTATCACAAATGCAAACCAGGAATCTGAAGGGCAGCGGCAGCATGGCCAAGGTTAAACAGAGCAGATTAAATGAATGATGCCTCCATCGTGCCCTAAAGGCAATTAAGAGGGCACTCTGTTTCTGGGGAGGGAGGACATCTCTACCTTAAGTCCTCCCTGCCCTGGTACCCAAGGTTCAGCCTTGGCCAAAATTCAAGATTAAGAGCAGGTCTGAGTCAGCTGATGGGGAAACACAGGAAACTGAAAGGAGTGGGGAATGGTCCAAACCCGGTCTCTGAACGATGTGAACACCAGGAGCGTGAGCCACAGCTGGAGAGAAGCTCAAACTGGCAGCATTTCACTGGGACCTCCCACCTGGGAGTGTGGTTTTAGGGACAAGGTTTAGCAGTGGACTTGGTAGAGTTACATTAATGGTTGGACTCAATGATCTTAGAGGTCTTTTTCAACCTAACTGATTCTATCATTCCAAGCCACAAGGATTATGTACCGTCACCATCACCAGTCTCTCAGTGACACATTAACACGACGGCCAGATTGTCATTACCTGCTCGTCTCCCCTGATGTGTGAGGCTCCCTTTCAAGAGCAGGCTTGTTAGAAAGCAATTTTTAAGGAAACAAACCTGGCAGACTGAAGGCTGCTCTATTTTTCAACAGGATTCCAAATGGGTACGTTTTCCAGTCCTTTGTGAAACATTTCCTTTCAGTGTGATTAATTGGACTGGGTTCACTTCAATGGGGGGTGGAAATGATTGAGAAAATGTTTCTACCATCAATAAAGCATCATTAATTCTGACATTTCTTTGGAAAAAGTTACTATCTAAAGAGTTGTTTTGGTGTAAGAATTTGACTGCTCACTGACAACACCCCACACATACCCCCAAGTTCTTGGAAGAACCACATGGTGCTGTCTGCTGCCTGAAGGCAGCATCACCTACAGTGCCTAATACCAAAAGACAGCTTAAAGCCAGAGGTATCAAAATCAATTGAATCTGGAATTCCTCCAGGTACTGCATCCTGTAGATTATTTTCACCTTCTCCATATATTTTCTTCTGACTATCTACAGAGATCCTCAGGGATCACATTTCTCTTCTCTCCATCTCCTGGAGCACCAGAGCAGAAAGTGGAAGGGACTGAATTTTCTTTCTTTCCCTTGACAGGAATGCATCTACCCTGATGGGCTGAACGGTACCAGAATGCCACACTCTGCCATTTGACAAGGAAAGGTAAGAACGAGAAGCTCCACAGTCTCTCAAATGCAGCCACACCAGCAGAATATGCTGCACTGCTTTTCAGCTTGGCACAGAAATTATGAGTTGATGCTGTACACAGATTGTTCAGAAGCAAATAAGATTAGAGCTCAGGACAGAAAACTCATGACACAAGTAATAAATTCCAGCAGCCTGAACAGAGATGCAGGATCACAGAGAACAGGACAGTGTTGATTAACCCAGCTCCACCCTCAAGCAACTCAGTGTAGCCGAGGTATCCGGGGGCTAAAGCCATACTTGATCTTTTCCTATTTCCTCACCAGATAACATTCACGAACAGGTTGGTGTCAACCATCCGGAAGCCAGCACGATCCTGAGGAAAACAAAACCTTACATCAGGTTGCAGGACCAGATGCAGAAATGAGACTGGAAGTGAGGATGATCCTCCTGTCCACAGAGACCCAGCAGACTTCACAGAAATGACAGGGGCCTTTTGCAGTACATTTAAGCTTCAACGTGCAAAACCACAAAGATTTTAAAATGTCAAGACAATTCCATCTTTTGCTTTTGCCTACAAAGAGCAAGCCATTTATCTAAAGAACACCTGAGGGTTTTTTGATCTTCATTGATACTTAAAAGACATTTAAAATAACAGGACATGGCAGGTAAATCCTGCACACTCCAGCCCTTGGAGAGCAGATACACAAGTGAGCACAAGGAGATCAGCCACCTGCCCTCCTCTCCAGCCTCCCCTGACCACAGAACTGTTCAGCAGTGACAAGGACAAAATTGCCAGGAATTCACTGAGCATCAGTCCCACAGTGCCCAGCACCACTGCTGGCAGCTGGAGTTTTGAAGGAATTTCTCAGCTGCAAAGCACTGGAATGAAGGAGCTGTGACATCTTCTGCTTGTGCCCAGGGGACACCTGGCTGGCCTCTGCTCATCAAGATCCATGATAGAAGATTTCATCGTGCTGCAGCCACACTGGATTCAGTTGGGCTTTCTTTGCTCTATGACAAGATACAGACATTTAAAACGCAGAAAATTTTGACCTATGGTTAAAAGCAGATTTTTCCCTGGCATTACTGTACCACAGCAGAGATGAACACACTCTATGATGAT
The DNA here is from genome assembly GCA_013399075.1 of Chloroceryle aenea. Classification (NCBI taxonomy): domain Eukaryota; kingdom Metazoa; phylum Chordata; class Aves; order Coraciiformes; family Cerylidae; genus Chloroceryle; species Chloroceryle aenea. The sequence continues at coordinate 317,957 of VWZY01008172.1, forward strand.
ACACAAAACACTTCCAAACATTGAGGTCAATTAACATAAAGAGCTGCAGCTTTTTCATAGAATAGAATCACAGACTGTTTTGGGTTGGAAGGGACCTTTCAAGGTCATCTGGTCCACTCCCCCCTGCAGGGAGCAGGGACATCTGCAACTACATCCCTGGAATGGTTCCATGGGATGGGACATCAACCACCTCTCTGGGCAACCTAATCCTCTTCTTCAGGTGCAGTGGGACCTGCCCAGTTGGTGGTGAGGGCACTGCCCTGCTGCCTGCCTTGCTATTGCCCTCAGCTCCTGGTTCCCCTCCCTTGATGAGCAGCCCACGCTTGAGCTTGGCATCAGTCACCGTGGAACCTGGCCCTTGACGTGCCTGGAATCAGACCTTGACCCCAGGCAGTTAAAACCCTTAGAGGAGCAGGGGAGAGGCTGCAGACTGCTGGGGCACTTTGAACAAGGACACAACCTTTTAAGTACATTCAAGTTTCCTAAGCCTTAAAAGCTTGAGACAAAACCCCCTCTGCTCTCTCCCAGCTCTAAGCGTAATGTGCCATACGACCTTGCGGAAGAATAAAAAGCTTTCAGCACAAGTCCAAAATGGAGCCAAGAGCACTTCAAGGGGATCCCTTCTCATTCAAGCAGTATTTCCCAATGCTTTCTTCTTTGACACAAAGTAAATCACTGAAAATAATTCTGACCCAAACCCACAACGGTTAAATTACTACCTTACCTTTCTCTATTAATCTAAGCTGCATCAATTATGTTCAGCTTAATGGCAGCAATTATTTAATTAGTACTAACGGCTGTTCACCTCCATACTCCTGTAGCAACATTTTGGGTTAGACACAGGCCAATTACCTGCTGAAGTGCCCAGCACCTCATCACAAAGCTATTAGAAGTTCAGCAGTAAAGTCCCTGGGCAGCAGCAGGCTTTTGCTTTCAGAAAGCTGCGTCGCCCGCGGAGTGAGACCGAGAGGGGTGACGCACACCGCCAGGAAACATCTGCCCTCGCATTAAATGAGGTTAACTGGTTCTGAAATCAATACAGTATTTCCCACCTCCCCACCAGCATTAATACCATGACTGCTGCTAACACAGGCACAGCGCTGGACAGGCTGAGAGGTGGGAGCTCAGCACCCTCACACGTGCACAGCCACGCAGAGGCAGCACCTTCTCCAAGGGGGACACAACTAGATGGCACACACGGAGGACTGGAGGATGAAGGCTAGTCTAAGTCTCTCTCATGACCTAAGCTCTGAACTTCACATACTCACCTGAAACTCCATAGCATCGTGGACCTAAGCAACTCACTCAGGACTCTGCTCCTCGACTCATGGCTTTCTGCCCTTCTCGCAAAAATCAGCTGGCCAACAGCAAGTGACTCTTCCTGAAGCAGCAGCTCAGCTGCTCCCACACCAGCACGTGCTCCTAGCTGCACACACCCCCACGACCGAGCTTCTCCTGGCCAGCCGAGGACAATCGGATGGCAGGGGTCAATCACCAGACACCAAGGAGGAGGAGCTGGAACATCTCCCTAATAAACGGGCAGAGCTCATCTTGAGGTGCCATTGTCTGTGACCAGACAGAGTTGAGATGGTGCTCTGCCAGCCAGGGAGGGAGCCCAAGGCCCAGACTTGGAGGTCTGAGAGACTCCGGAGTACAGACATAAAAGCCAAGGACACCTAAACTATCGCACTGCTTCCCATGAAGAGGGGCTACAAAACCCCTTCAGTTCAGGGGTGGGGAGGAGTACAGAGGTATGTCAAGGCCCGTATGGCATCGCAGGCTACAGCAAGGCTGGCAGAACTCACTGCCTCAGAGCAACCAGAGACAGAGAGCACCCGGGGACTGGGAGGCCTCCAGGGGGAAGGAAGAGCTAAAAACATGATGAGATGACAACACTGGTGGAGTCCCCAGAGTGAGGAGGCATTAGATAATGGGAGGCATGAGGAATTGGATGAGGAACATCAGAAGTATCAGTCAGTAGCTCTCCACAGTTAAGCCAACTAATCCACAGCAGGAACACCACAAAGCTGCCTCTCATTCCTTTTGTCCTCTTCTCCTTAATTACAATGATTTTTAGGAATTAGCCAGCCTCTGAGTGGTTTTTTTAAACAGCTTCTTTACATCCCTGCTAAAAACACAGAAACATTCAAAGCATTAAGAGTCATTCTGCACAGAGGGTACTGGAAAATAAAAATCCTTTTTTTTCATCAGTAGGAACCCAAAATATCGTCCCACCAAATGTGGTTCTAAGGATTCAGACAAGGTTAAGTCAAGCAGAACACTCCACTGGAATTTAACACTAACAAACTACAGGTATATCTGACCTCCAATCACTTGACTAACAAATCACTGAAGATCTGGGAAAGGAAGGCCAGAACGAGGACGTTTCTTCTCTCATTTCCTATCACCTTCACCAGTGCACCTTCTAACAGTCCCAGGGTTGCATTTTACAGGATACTAAAAAAGGAAAGGCAGCCACTTGGAAATTTATGAGAAGCCAAGGGAACCTACTGAGCAAGTGGCACCTTTCTTCTTTCATTCCTCGTGCAGCTGCCACAAACAAGGTCCATGATCTGCTCCCTCACTTAACTGGCTATCTTGCATTCATATATCTCGCCTGTCTGCTGGGTTTTAATACCATTCACCATCATCCCCTTCTTCTCAGCTGCCTTTCTTCCTCCAGGGTTCTCTCTACAGCCCTAAGGGAACTCAGGAAAATACATATTTTACCATTTCTGTGGATGCTCCCAGATCCTTAGGATAAGGCACTGCACTCATCCTTCCTCAGGCTGAAGACAACCAAGTGGAACACTCTTCATTACAGGCTAAAACAGCTGCTACTTAAACCCAGACACACAGTGACAGACATGGCTTGCTTGGTACCACCAGAACTCAGGAGCACAGCGTGAAAGGTTTGTCAAAGCCAAGGTTTTTCTGACACAGGAGTGCTGGACCCAGGAATCAGGCCAGAAGGGTTGGGCTTTAAGAGATTATAACAGTATAAAGACACAAAAGTGGATTTTCCAGCAAGTATTTGTTTCTCATTTCCTAGGTTTGTTGTGTATGTTGTACAGCATTTAAATCTCGCTGCTGGAGCCTCAAAAGCACAGAGGTATCTAATACAATATTCTAGCTGAATTCCTGGAAGAAATGCCTCAAAGCCATTTGACTGAATGAAGAAGCAGAAACATTTACCATCAGGAGGCCTCCTCAGCTACAGAAATTTGCATCACAAGCATCAGTGCTCTCGTGCTATTTGCAAAAGGTAAGTCTGCCAGTGCTAAAAATAATATTCATGAGCAAAAAAACTGGAAAGTTTTTGGAGAACAACTTCAAGCCATGGCTGAGATGCCAGTTCCTATATGGAACCAGCCAGCACCCAGTGTTTGTTATCAGCTCCAAGGAGAGCCACCTTTCATAGAGATTTCAGCCTTGCTGGCCTTCAAAGCGGGGAAAAAAATGTAGCAAAACTGAATTGAAAAGTAAGGTGCCAAACAAACAGAAAAGTGAAGCTCCAGAGAGCTGGCCACATGACTTCCTAACATAAGCAGGACTCGGGACCCTCTGCCAGTTGCCATACACACAGGGTAATATAAAGATGAGAGCAGAGGAAGCAGCATATAAATCAAAGTCTTGAAGTGCACAAAACCTGTTCCGAGACACTTTCTAACCCAGAGGCCAGCCCCAAGTTGTTTCTATTAAGAAGAGCAAGTGAAGACAGTTTTAACACTTCCTGGGTAATATTTATTCACAAAATAATACTCATGACCTCAAATAAAGAAGAAACTAAACAGCAAGATTCGGATTCTAGCTCATTCTCAATATTCTTGTCAACCTGTCCCATATACTACAATTTGTTGCCAGCTTTCTCTGGACCCCTGCTACAACCTAACCCCCTAACTGCCCGTGGGCCTTCTTGCCAGTACCAGCTTCAGAGATACTGCTCCTCACATCTTCCCTCCCTCTGACAAATCCTCATTCCAGCAACAGAATCCAGGCTCCAACGGGCCTTGAAAGGGGATGGTGTTGGGTAAAGCCAGTTCTGCCCAGTTCAGTGCACCAACCACCACACCACACAAAATGCACTTGAACTGCTGCAGTGAAAGACATTGAGTCTCGTTTTAATAGAAAAGGGGAAACTGCCAAGTTCCTAAGTAGGTCTCTAATAATAGCAAGATGTAAAATTAAACCTCAGGAAAGATGCAGATTACGATCCCAGCCTTTAATGTTACAAACAGTGCTAAAATACTGAGCATCTTCAAAGTATGAAGTCACTTGAGTATTTAACAGCACTTACAGGGCAGTAAACCCTATTTTCTAACTGAGCTTTTAAAAACGTGACTTTACAAAGGTGAATTCTTAGCATTACTTGAAATGAAAACCTTTTAAGCAATTTCATGTTATATGTCATCAAGCTGAAGCATTCAAAACCAAGGCAGGGAACAAAGCATGGACAGATAAAGTGATCTGCCCAAGGTCACCTGAAAATTTCTCTGAGATGCAAGAAAAGAAACTAGGTTTTGACAAAGCCCTGACCAGAAAGACAATCTTTGCTCCAACACTGTATGTTGGGGTGACTGAGATCATACACGGGTACGAATATGTATTAACACAACAGCTACATTCCTCCCTGAAAACACGTGAGCAGGTATCTCCTGGCTGACCCAAGCAAACTGGGGTGACCCAGCAAAAACTGGGTGTGCAAGACTCAGAACAGAGTCAGTTCAGTGCTGAGGCTGTGCTCTCTCCCCAGAAGAGCGTGCGATCTCGGGTGGAATAAACGTCCCCGTTAGAAAGAAGCTAATCAATCTGGGGATGTAAAATAACCCTGTCCAGAACTGTGATGAATCTCAGGACATGTCTTCCAAGGACTCTATTGTTAAAGATGTCTTTTTTTTTTTTTCACTGAGATTTCAATAATTAATCATGTTTTGGGGTAGTTTTATTTCTGTGTGGCTTATCCTTTGATGATCTAATTTACATTTATAATGATCTGTTCCCTCGTGGATTAATTGCTCATGTTACTTTCTCTATTAATCAGACGTCAACATTTGCATTACAGATGGCTGTTTGTGTTATTTTCATACTACTAAATCTGGCAGCATGGTACTAATGATAAATACTTTTCTCAGTTCTAGAAGTGAGTTAGTGTCTCAGGCCTTTTAACCAAGGGCATCACCAGGATCTCCTGAAGTAGGCTGCTGGTGCTGTGGTATTATCCACGTCTATTTATTACATCAAAGAATTTACTACTTCGCTGCAAACCGTGAATGCACGGATATTTAGTTCACCCACTGAAACAAAGAGATGGTCCTTTCCCCACATGTGACTCAGACACCCAGGGCAACAACAGAGACAGGAGGAAGAGCCTGGTTACCACACTCCCCGCGCTTCACTGCTGCATCCTCACCTGCTTGGAGGGAGCAGGAAGCAATGCCAGCTCCAGTGACACCTTTTGCTGGGCTGCTACTCTCCCAGTGAGGTCTGGGCATGGTAATAGCCTGTTAGTATTTATCTATTGCTCCCTACAACTCCCTGACAGGAGGCTGGAGCCAGGTGGGGTTCAGTCTCTTCTCCCAAGGAACAAGTGACAGGACAAGAGGAAATGGCCTCAAGTTGAACCAGGAGTTTTAGGTTGGACCTGAGGAACAATTTATTCCCAACAAGGGTTGTCAAGGGCTGGCCCAGGCTGCCCAGGGCAGTGGTGGAGTCCCCAGCCCTGGAGGGGTTGCAAAGCCATGAAGATGTAGTGCTGAGGGACATGGTTTAGTGGTGACCTGGCAGTGCTGGGTTAATGGCTGGATTCAATGATCTTAAAGGTCTCTTCCAACCAAAACAGTTCTATGATTCTATGATTTGTTCTTTGCACAGGGCAATGGAGCTCTTCACAAGGCCCCAGCACTCTCACAAAGAAGCACAGTCAAGGTCATACCTTACATCAGCTTATCAAGAGACAGGTTTCTTCTGCCTAAGGCATCCCTGGTCCCTCCAGGTCAGCAGCTTCGATAACAGACTTGGTATCCTCTGAGTAAAGACTTGCTAAGCCCTGGCAGTTTCCAGTTTTACAATGGCAGAGAACAGACTGGACATGTAAAATACTTACTCTAGTGTCAAAAGCATAAATAAATAGTGCATCAGAAGCAAACACAGTGAAGTCATACCTTTTATAGCACGAGGATAAATTCCCAGTGGATCCATCTAAAACTCCCCAGCTGTGGGCAATCTTTTCTCCTGTAACCAGCACTACCACTGCTGCCTCAAAGAAGCAGTTCTGTGCTTGCCACAGAGGTTTCCACACCATCTCTCTCATCCTGGGATGGTGACTCCAGTCAGACAGGCCAGGACAAATACCTCCTTTGCCCACTCCCTCACAGGAACCTTTCCCCTACTCCATCAAAGAAAGAAATCCATTTTGTCTCATGGCAGCGCACTGCTCGGTCTCCACAAGCAGGGTGGTGAGCTGGGGAGTCCAAGAAGAAGTGGCTCTCTTGAGGAGGTTCCTGGAACCTGCTCAACAACCCTGACAGGCTGTCTTACAAAGAATGGCAAACTGAAGGAAGTTTATTACATCTTAATGTGGTGAAGCCCTTTCTAACATCTGTTTGGTTACTTACTCAGCTCCTGCCCTAGGACCAGACTACAATCTATTCAACTCTCCAAAAAGCATTCTTTTCATCTGCAGATGTAAGGAAGGCTGTTCATGTTGTAAAATACTTTTTAGGTAAGTAAATGTCTCAAGGCAGTCCTCTAGTGAGGACACCTTCAAATCAACCAGTTCAGCATAAGGCATCTGCTACAAGACATGAAGTATCACAGTACTGGCTGACAGAGACTCAGCTCGGCAATAACTGGGAAAGTTACTTCAATAACCCACTCAAAGAATGATCTCATTTTCCAGTCCATGAATATGGTCCCTCCTTTGACTTCATGGTCTGGTTAGTAAAGCTCAGCGACTCTATTCATCTTGGACACAAATAATACTCGCACATCTGCTGGCAGATGTTGTGCAGAGAGCTGCTCCTTTCATAGCACAAAGCTTTTCATACATATCTCATTCCTTACAGCATATTGTTGGATCCTGACATTCCCATATTGCACCAGAACCTCCCCATCTCCTCATACCCAGTGAATTACACTGTTGCCTTTACATCATATTCCTGGGGCCATTAAGTACCTGGACTGTAAACATCCTTATTCTTTGCCACGAGAAATCAGAATGAAAATGATGCAAGGCAGGTGAGAGTAGCCCCTCTACCAAGAAATGAAAGCCTGGACTTGTGAGCAGCTCGGAAACTTGTGTGATTGAGCTGCCACGATGACGTACTGCGTCCCTTAATCTGCAATTACACGCTGACAGGGGCTGTCAATCTCATGCCGTATCCATTCAGCAGAACTAAATGTACCATTTCTGTCCCCAACACTGTTCCTGCGACTAAAACTCTTCAAAATAAAGTTAAATGTGGGAATTAATGGAGCAGGGAAGGGTCCAAATTCTGAATTAAGGAAGAGAGAGATTAAAGCGTTTATAACCTCCCCACATCTGTGACTGTAAAGCCTGAGGAAACAAAATGACTCTGCAGGAATGTGCTGCAAGCACAGAAATCATCTGCTAACTTCCACAGTAAACTTGTAGATTTGTTCTCACAAATCCCCCTGGTAGAACCAATTGTTTGTTAACTGTACGTGCTCCCTACGTCTGAAGGTGGTAATTCTCATCACTATCCTGCCTGAAGTCCCCCTCGGCACCTACCACATCTGCCCCCGAAGTACACCCACATTCCTGATGCTCCACCTTACTCAGCTTGGCAGAGCAAGCGAGGTTAACACTCCATCATGCATCTGCAGCTCAGACCCAACAGTGTTTTAACATCACTGGGGACTTAAAAGCAGACATGAGCTAAAGAACAGCACAGTGAAGTGGATGGAAACCAGGCTGAGAGTCCCCGTCTCCTCCGTTCAGACTGCAGAAGGACATTCCCTTTAGATGCTGCAGTGCCACTGAAGCTGTTGCCCAGTGGTTGCTGCCTTCTCTCTGCTGGTGGAAGCATTCGAGCAAGAGCTGCTGGGCCCACTTTGGGTAGAATCCGTCAGGACAGATCAGACCAAATGCGGCAAATTGTTTACAAGAATCTGATAGATTCAGCTTCCCGCTGACCGCCCTGCTGTCGGCTTCCTGGGAGATTGTCACCAGCCCTGAGAAACAGTGATGGGTAGTGACATCCCNTGATGCGAGCAAGAGCTGCTGGGCCCACTTTGGGTAGAATCCGTCAGGACAGATCAGACCAAATGCGGCAAATTGTTTACAAGAATCTGATAGATTCAGCTTCCCGCTGACCGCCCTGCTGTCGGCTTCCTGGGAGATTGTCACCAGCCCTGAGAAACAGTGATGGGTAGTGACATCCCGGCTGACACAGCTGGAGCCAGAAGGGGACATCTGGTAAGAGCTGGAGGCCTCATTCCAGGAAGACATGTCTGCTCGAGGGAAGAGAAGATGCCCAAGTGCTGTGCTGAGCGGGTATCGTACCGGTCGAGAGCACACAAATACTGTCCTAAATGACACCACGAGGCTGGGAGCTCTCCCAGGCTGTGAGGCTGGCCCAGGGTGAACTCAGGTGCAGCATCCAAACCAGTCCTCTTATGTACCCTGCAGCCAGTGGAGATGGACATCATCTGAGCATGGCTTACCCACCCGAAAATAGGCACCCAGAATAGCTGGGTTGAAGGACTTTCTGGCCTAGATGCTTTAAGTTTAGACAGCTAGAGACAGGTGAGATGAATCCCCCTTTGCAGAACGGAGCCCTGCCGTGATGGGATTCACCACTCAGGGCAAGAATTCCACAGGAGCCTTGCCCGTGACAGGGCTGTCACTTAGTGACACCACAAACACGGCTACGGGCACAGTGAACCCCGGTAACTGAGCCTGCCGAGTACACCTGGTTATCGAAACAACTGCATTCCTTCCCTCTCTCATCAGCTCCAAATCTTAGGACTTCTGTGGGGTTTGGTTTTGTTCTCCATGTTCACAGAAAGTGTATAAATGCGAGGGGTTTAGGGCTTCCCAAAGCACGTGCAATTCTTGGCAGCGAATTTCCACACGCTCGGGATGCTGGCAACTGTCTGCTCTCTTCAAGTGCTGTGGTCAGAGTCCAGGGGTCTCACCACCACGGTGTCTGCTCCCCGGGCACACCAGGTTGAGGCACCTACATCCTCGACCAGCCGCTTTTAGAGTAGCTGGACAAAATGCACACACGTCTCCACTTACCTGGGTTTTGTTATAAAAGGAAAGTAAAGGGTTTAAACAAAAAGGCCTTGATCCTTCTTCTGCAAGGGATGATTAACTCTCCATAAGACCACCCAGCACTAACAGAGACCATCAAGGAAACTAACACCCTCTGCTTGGCCTCCAGGAAAGACAATGCTTATAGTATGTTAAAAGGCAAAATATTTTCTATCTCTATATATACATTAAGGCTCCATTATATAACAAGCTGCCTGACTTTTATGTCCCTAAAGAACAAAGGTTCAGCTACAGCATAAAAAATGAGGATGTGGAGCCTAAAGAGATTTACTTTCTTCCCTTCTCATACCAGCGCTCTACTTTCACAGATGTATCTTCAACTCGTTTCCAATTTTCATCTCACAGAAAAAAAAAAAACAGATCTGTAAAGTTTTGCTGCCAAGGAGGTTTTAAGTCATTCATATCTTCCAGCAATGGTCAACCATCCCAAAAGGGTGAGTGGCACCGAACTCTGCTGAAAGGAAATTCAAAAGGCATGTTCTCTGATGTGAAAGATCCTTTGTAATATATTTAAAATAAAAATAAAAACATAATAAAAATAATCTGAGGTGCGACTGAAAGTCTATGGAAGACATTCTCCTGTACATGAACCTTAACGCTGGACAATTTAAGCTGCCTAATTTAGCAGGTATAATCACCTTTATAGGAACATCATTTCCAGCAGTGGAAAGGAACCGTTAAAATAGCAGAAAGGGCACATTGAGAACCATTCAAGCTAAAGCCAGGCAAAATGCAAACTGAAGAAAAAAACTGAATAATTTATTACAAAGAGTAATTAACACTGCCACAAATCAATAAACCGCAGGGTCCTCTGTCTGTCCCTTCAGGTCCTCCAGAAAAGCAGTTTGGTTTCTGACAACGCACTCCTGCAGAAGTCAAAAATTAAGGGCTAGACACAGGAACTGCTGAGTGGGGGTCTTCAGCTCACCCAGGAAGCCCAGGTCATTGTAACAATCCCTACTGGAAATCTGTTAAGCCTGCTTGTTTTTATTAGATGATATTAGAGATATTCTGCTAAAAGAAGAAAATCCTGCCAAATAAGTCAGGACATTATTATGAGGACAACAGAGCTGTCTTAACATACAGAAGAGAACGAACCAGCCCATAATAGTCCTGATTTATAGTCTGCAAACAAAACCAAAGGTCACCCAGCTCCTAGCACAGCGTCAGGCCGCGCACATTCACAACAAGGACGCAGATAAACACACTCAGCTTTGGAATTAGCAGGCTGGGCTAATTGAGTGTGTATTTGCAAAATCAATACAATTCACCAGGAAAAATAAAATAACAATAAATAAAGAAATGCTGTATGGGGATGTGGGTCATGTACCTGGTTACTTTCTGCTGACGGCAGGGTCACAACTGGAAGGCGTGGTGGGAAGTAAAGAGCCCATGACTGGTATAATGGTCTAACAGCATTGCCAGCTCTCACAAATAAATCAGAGATCACAGAGTATAGCACTTGCAGGACATTGCAAAAGTCCTTGATGTGAACTGAGTAGCTCCTCCAGCCCCATTATTTTTAGGCCTGCTAATTCAAGCAGAGTTCTGTGTAGCACCCTGAAGCAAAACACTCCCCAATTTTTTTTCTCAATGAGTGCCCGACAAAAATATTTTCCTCCATCAGAAGACACACTGTGCCCACCACCTTCAAGCTCTGTCATTGCTTGTTCTGCAACTTCTGTACTGCTCTCCGTTCTCCTCTAGCATCATTTTTAAATCCATATACCAAAGGGCTACACAGGAGGAAAGTGCAAAGGCAGGAGTGGGAAAACTCAGCACTGTAAGGAAGGTGGGCAGTGCTCACCTGAGCTACGAGGAAAGAATCCTGGAGGAGTCACTGGCTCAGCACACAAGGAAGTCTATGAAGGCAAGTGTGCCTTTATGCACACACATAAATTACACTGTTGACCTCCCCCTCCTGCCAACGCAGCATAAAAGTCAAAAGATAAATTAAGTTTCCAAATTGCATGGTGTAAAAAGTAAATTTTTCGTTTTGTAAGAATCTCATTATTTAGGTTGGTTTGATGCCTTGAGATTCGCAATGTTCTGTGGAGCCTGAGTCCTACCTCCGAGTAGCCGAGGCCAGATTCTACCCCCGCTCATGTCAAAGAGGGCATCTTACAAAACAACAGGCTGAGGTACCTCCCTTCTGGCTGCAACTAAGCCAGCAAACTCCTCTCACCTATTTGCATGTGCCAAAGACAACAAATCTCCCATTCCATCCAGAACAAGACCCTTGCAAGAAATACACAGCACGTGGTAGAATACTGTAAGGAAATTCCAGGAGACACAGACACCGTCGGAAGCATTTTGTGTGAGGTGTGAGGAGGTGAAGAAGGGACAGGCTGCTTTCACTAAAAACCTGCTTAGGATACCAGGCAACCAACCAGGTGAGGACACGAAGCCAGGTCTGCAGCTGCTGGTTGAAATGGGCCAGTTGAGCTACAGCTGCAGAGCAGTGTACGAGCAGGAGCCCTGCTTAGTTTGGTGTTCAACCTCTTGCCTGCTGCGGTGGGTTAGCCTTGGCTGAGAGCCAAACGCCCACCCAGGCGCTCGCTCCTCTCAGCAGAAAATAGTAAGAATAGGAATGAGAAAGCCTGTGGGTCGAGAAAAAGACAGGGAGATTCCTTATCAACTACCACCGCAGGCAAAGCAGACGTGACTTGAATTGCACCATCATTCCAGAACTGCTTTATCTCAGCAGCAACAAAACCACCAGCAATTTAGCTGATGGGCTCCGCTTTGGAGTCCAAGTGCTCCCCTGAACATCTCTGGGGTGTAGATTTGATAATCTCAGAGCAACTTAATAGACAATCAAAAAGCATTCTGAAAGATTTCAAAACAGTAATAATATTTTCCTTTTTATAAAACTACAAAAAAAAAACCCACAACCAAGCTGTACTTCAGGCTTTTTAAACTCCAGGCAAATCAGTTTTGCCACTGTCCATAATCAGAATGGGGAATGTATAAAATGTTAACTGCCAAACAGGATTTAAAATCAATAAAAATAAATTAGAATCATATTTTTAATTTCAGAAACACATCCTTACAAAGGACTACAGCTGTTCAATTGGCCCAGACCAGATAGCTGCAACACATGGTCCCTGGGACACACACCATTGTCCAGCCAACACAAAACACCGTGGCTACCCAAGGACTGGCAGCACAACAAGAATGAAACAGCAGCAAAAAGAACCAACACCTTGGGGGAAAAAAAAAGTGGTAAGAAGCATATTAAAAGCCAAAACGCTGAGCACCGTCCTTCGTTGTTAAAAATTGCCAAGAAATAATTAACTCTCAAAATTGCTGGCTATTTTTTTTTCAAAACATTTTTAATTATGTCCTTGTATGAAAACTTGTTCCTGTGCTCCACCCAGTCATCCTCCCCACGGGAAGGTGGTTACAGCACAAGCTGCAATAGCTGCAGAGAGGCCGTCTGTCTAGAAAGGAAACACCAGGTGGAAAACCTGTGCTGAGGCTTCCCCCCATCCCCAAGAGGACATTCTCCCACTTCTTTCCTAACAGGGAAGCTACGGCTGCTCCAAACCACTACAAGTCACCAGTGCATCCTAAAGAAGCAGCATCCTAAGACAATCCAAAGCAAGAATCTTTCTGGACTCACTCCATCTTTGCCTGCTGACATTCCTTGTAATCCCCATCCGTGCTCAAAGGCCCCGAGCTGCAGAGGTGAGCCCCGCAGAGGTGGGCCAAAGATCACCCAACGTGATCTGATGACAGAGCCACCATTAATGGCAGTGCTATCTCCAGAAACAACCCAGCACCAGCTTGTACTTCGTATGCTCTTCCACCACCAATGACAAATGAGATATGCAGAGCACTCTACTGAAAAGCTTTTTCCTCTGCCTGCTCCTTATCTTCCTTTTCTCAGCACACAGAATAATTCATCAGAGCGCAACCCTGCGAGGTTCGGATGCCAGCATTTCAGTTTATAGCGAAACCTCAGCCGTTCTGGCAAGCAGCTGTATATGTGTGGACAAATAGACCACATCAGGAAGAGCCCCAGGCCCTAACTCAGCAAAGCACAACGAGAGCACTCGGCACCTCCCCGTAACGCCACCAAGCGATCCCCTGCTCAGGGATTTAGTGTAGGACTTGGGTATCCATGCTTCAAAAACTCTGTCTGGCCAGGGGCAAGTCACTCCGTCTCCTCATGTCTTGCCACACGTGTGATGGAGGCACTGATGCCTCTTCCTCCATCAGGATGTTGCAATAACGTATTGAAGGCTGAACAGTACTTAGACATTCTAGTTAACTGGGCCATGTTGGTACTTAGGAGAGACAAGATTCAGCACACCCTTGGGGGTGGGAAAGAAAGCGTGTCTTTTAAGCACCTAAAAAAGATTAGAGAGCACAAAGTCCGACTAGAAGTCAAAGGGAAGGGCACTCTTTTTTCAGCACTTCTGGAAACCATTCCTCGATTCAAAGGTTTCCATTCTGTGGCAGCATCTCCCCCTCAGAACGCCTGGTGGCCAGCGAGCAGAGGAAGCTGGTGCATGAGGAATGACAGTTGAGCCTGCCAAGTCATGTGCTTTTACAGGTGAACTGGGGAACGTGTCAGGACCTCCTAATGACACAGAGGGCACCCCTGTCCCTCACCACAGCTTGGATGTCTGCTCTCAGCTATGCAGTGTTATCAGGAGCTCGGGCAGCCTCTGAGAGGAGGAGATCAGGCAGCTTATGGAATAGTGCAGGAAAGCAGATCATCCCACGGCTGCAACGTCAAGGCACCTACAGGAAATCTGGGCTTCCTGTGGCTAGGATCTCTGGCCATGCTGAAGATCTGTTGTGCCACCTTGGGCAGGTCTCTTTATCTCCCTGGATGTTTCCTTTCTCTCATTTGTTCCCATCCTCCTGCTGGGAGGGGACTGCATTGTGCCCTCTGTTTATACAGTGCCAGGTTGTACTGTACGAGCAGCTGGGGTCTCCCAGCACATCCATCACACTAATAACAACAGGAAGGAGGGCACCCGTCAGAAATTTCTCCTTACCTTTCAGTTATTAATACATTTTCCTTTCTCTCTCTCTTTCTTGCTTGAAGGGGAAAACTAAGTCAGCTATCTTTTATTCCTTCTGAAAGAAATGAGTCTTGACAGGTCTGGAAATGTGTTTCCTGCAGTTACTCGGTGCACACAGGGGCCGTGCTGGCTCATTTATACACCCACATGCCACAGCTCAGACATTTCATTAGCTTGGCATATATCTTTTGTTTGCAGTGATGGAAGTATCACAGGAGCGGGGCTGGAGGAGAGAAGAGGGGTGAGAAGGGGATGCATTGCTCCTAAGAAGCACTGTCTCAATTCCTTGCATATGCAGGACACGCTTTTTCTTTTTATTCTTACTGTTTACAGGCAGTGCTTTCTGTGTGCAAGGGCTGACCTGGACTCAGCTGAATGAATGCACGGTGCCCTGGATGGCTGCTTGTGCCACTCAGACAAGGTTGATGGGTGCTCTTGGCTGGCAGAGGAAGGGAGAAGGGCACGTGGGGGATTTTGCTATTGGTCAGGAGTGAGAGTGTACCCTGGAGAGCAGAGCATGAGGCAAACACTTGGCCAGCCTTCTCCTCCTCCCCAGCCTGGCCTCTGGTCACTCTTGCTCCTGGGTGTCTCCTCCAGCAGAGGCTGATGCGTGCTGGGCCCTGCATGGGAACGGATGGCTGCAGGGTGACAGCAGGAGGAGGAGGAGGCAGGGGCAGTGCCGCTCTCTGATTTACATGCCCACAGCAGGGGTTGTCCTTGGCCGAGCGCATCCCGGGTGTCTGTGTGGAACTGAAGGGCTGGTTACATCAGCACGAGGCTAATTTTAAAGCCCGGATACGCTGCGGCTCCTGCGCTGCACAGCTCCAGCTGCCCTGCTCCCTTTCATCACGCCACAACTTCATCGTTCCCTTTTGGGCTTGTCCCTGCTGTTGCTCAGAGCAATTCCTGGGCAACTGGTTTTTGTCCCTAAGCCCATTCCTGTCCTTTCAGCTAGCGCCCTGGAAGTGTTTGCCCTTGTCAGATCTGTCCCTCTCATTCAGCCAGCTACAGAGCCTGGCAGATCTAGGCCTCCTGCCAATGCTTTCGTGGCACCGTGGTCTCTCAAGCAAAAAGCCACTCTCTTCTGTAGGTAGCAAAAGCTGACAGATGTTTTGACTTCTGCTTTTGTCCCTGCCTGGCTGTCTTGGAGACAGAAAAGGCACACTGAATCCAGCACAGATGGGGGAGATGTCTGCTGGGATCTACCCAAAGGTCACACAAAAACTGTAGAAAGAAGATATTAGTGCCATCTTTATTCTGTCCCTACCTCCATCATCAGCTTGAGATGCCTCAGGGAGGAGCAACTCTTGGTTTGTCAGATCTCCACAATGTAATCTAGAATCACAGAATCATTTTTGTTGGAAGAGACCTTTAAGATCCTCAAGTCCAACCATTAATGCAGCACTGCCAGGTCACCACTAAATTACTTTGCTTTCAAAAAATAAAAAAATAAGCAACCAAACAACAAAACAGCCAGAGTTTTCCATCAGTGTTCACAGAAGATAGCTACACCACCCTTCCTGGGTCATGGCAACACAGTCTGAAACCAGCTCACACCCCATTTCCCCTGGTTAGCAAAGAACACTGTGAGCCTGTCTTCTTTTTACATCTGCCACACATTAGTGATGCAGTGGGAAAAGGGACGTAATAGGGAAGAAGATGGTTCAGATTTATGACAGCTGACAAGGATTAATTCCTGGAACACTTCCAAGGTAAAATTCTGGAGATAAAAATAGAGGACACAACCAAAACTACACTGGTCCTGTGCTCCCGAGTAGCCCTCCCACCCTCAAGGCTGTGCTGCCTCACCAAAAGTTTCCTTTCTTCTACCACAGAATTCATCTGCTTCCTCAAAGGTAGGCATTGTTTGTTTTTTTTTCCAGGCTTCCCATTCTCCTCTGCACTGAGACCAAACGTGTCCTCTTCTGTCACCGTCCTCTGGTATTTCTCATTCGCCTTTCTCACCTTCTTCCCAGTCATTTCCTTATCTCCTATCTCTCCTTATCCCCATTTTCATCCTATGCTGCCCTGTGCTCTCCAGTTGGCCTCAGAAAGCTTGTCAATACTCTCCCCTCCAGAGGCTGTTTCTTCTGTGCACCATTGTGCATCACACATCATCTCTTTTAAGAAGGATCAACAGGTGTAACAGAACCAATTGTACAACATCTCCTGCTTCTCAAGGGTGTGATTTGCAGAACAGCTGAACCACCGCCACTCCAGCAGGTCTCCGAGGGAGCTAGTGGGTGCTCAGTGTTTCAGAAAGAAAACAGGTTAATTTGTTCAACTACATAAGCAAGGGCAGAGCCCAGCTTAATGTCTTTGCTGTGGCTAATTTCTGTCTGCATCCTTGAGGGGGAGGTGGAGCTCCCTTCCAGCTCCTACCTTCATCCATGACTTACGGAGTCTGGGTAAGCTTCTGAACTTCAGCTCAGCTTCATCCACGGAACAGAGGTGATTGCATCTCTGTCACAGAACTGCCACAGATTTAACTCCTCTGAGTAGACAGAGGTCTTTGAAGTCTTTGCATCAAGGATGCTGGAGAGCACACAGTGCTACAGTTATAGGAGACGTGCTCTTGCACGGCCGCGTGCTGAAGAACAATCAAGCATCGAGGGAAATGGTTCTTTCCTGACACTCCTGCCCTTTAACATTTTCCACTTCAAACGTACTCTTGTTCACATTTCATTTCTATCATCTGCTTTCCTCCTCTTCCTGTTGGAAACAAGTATCTAGGTATGGCGTTTTCTGATGAGAGCAAAGAAAAAGTCCTCATTTCACAGTGACCTGATATTCCAGAGTCTTTGCCAGCGAGCCCATGATCCAAAGGAGCCACAGGAAAGAGCTGCTTGTGCCATTGCCACAGGGAAATCAGCACCAGTCTCCAACAGCCACAGGCAGAGCAGCCACATGAACAAATTAATTAAACTACAGTTTCCACCGTTCACATTAAACAGAAGAACATTCCCACAAATCCTTATGCCTGAGCCAAATTTTATGCCTGTGGGAAGATTCAGTAAGGCAATGAGGCTACCCAGAAATTTACAGTTACCACCACGTGTAACTACCTGCATTCCAGCTTTGGTACCACAGCAATTGCTACAAGGCTGCCTCTTTCACGTACACACAGGGATAACAACACGCAGCTCAGGTTCTCTTCCACACTTTGCCCTCTGCAAACCCAAGAACAACTCCTGTCAATATGTACAAGTTCACATGCATGTCCCATGTCACCTGAAAAGCAACACTTAGCATTTTTTACCTTGATTGTACTCAGAACCTGCAACCGAGCTCGCCATCCTGCTCTGCTAGGCACAATATGGGCACATGCAGTATGGGACCATTTCTGGCCCTGGAAGCTGGTGAGAATCCCCCTGGTTTCTGTCAGGTAAGGATGCTGGTGTTGGAAAAGGACGTTTTTGTTTTCTTACCTGTGAATAAAGGACAACCTGCAGTGCCCAGTGCAGACTGGCCAACCCACTAGCCTGTGTAACTAGTCTGGCTCCAGCTGCACACAGAACCAGACCCTGAACACACCAGGGCAAAGGGGAGGTAAAGTCAGAAGCTGAAATGTTGAAAGGGGATGGTGAGGAAACAGAAAAAGCACAAAACCCAAATGGGCACAGGGTAAAGATTATCTTGGGAAAGAGTATTTCAAGGAAGAATGGCTAAAAAGACCCTTGTGAGTCTTAAGATCTTAAATGTTTGTTAGCAGCCTGGCTGTCAGATTTTGAATTAATGAAGGAATCAATAAACTAGCCAGGCTCCTGCCTAGCTGGCTTCTTTTGGTAAACTTTACCTGGGCTAGTGTCTGTGCCTTTCTCCTTCCCCACTCTTTAGAACAGCAGACAAGGATGAGCTGAACCCCTTCTTTAATGCAGATAAGGCTTCATTTCTTAGCGTCAGCTAAGGTCACTTCCATCTGCTCAATCTTCTTTCTCAAGGGCTTCAATTCATCACTGCCAGCTCAGCTGGAGACTGGGACCATCCCTTCGTCGTGGCTGCGAGCCTGGTGCAGAATCTCAATGCAGGCCAAGGCTTGCCAAGCTTTCCCCTGGTGCACATGCAGAAAGCACTGGAGAAATAGCTCCGGTATATTCATGATCACTGCCCAGGCACCTCCAGCAAGGCTGACATTTTTCTTCCAGCTCTTCACGGAGAAGCTAACTCCTCTCTGCTCTGTATTCCCTGTACAGGACGGGGACCAGAACATTGCAGGGATGATGACATTGATTTGCAACAGCAAAATGCTCTGTTGTGCCACACGCTGAGAGCACATGATGGGTCTTGTGATGCATGATTTGCTTCAAAGGCTGGATTTCATGGCCAGATGGAAACTGGCTAGAAGGTCTCCTGCTGGCTGATTCAGAAACAATGAGCTTCAACATGGAAAAAACATCCCCATTTGGGCTCGCAAATCCCTCTCTTTGACTTTTTTAGAAGGTCCATGGATCCATTCATCTCTTTGGGGTATAATCTTAAAGACTTAATCAGTCAAGATGGAAAAAGCTGCTGAAAGCCCTCAGGTTACAAGCTGTGCTTGCCCTCAGCAGATTACCACCACTCCCTTGAACCAGGGTGCTCTGTTCACCTCCCAGTGCCCCAGAGGTCAAAACCTGGTCAGCTGTTGTAAGGTGCCAACACAGCAGGGCAAATCCACAGTGTTCAACACTTGCTCTTTAAGAATTAATATGACGTTAGTTGACTAGCGTGATTAGATGGGGCAGAGAAGGAAAAAGGGGAGAGGAAGAAGTGTGGAGAAAGTAAGAGAATGGCAAGTCTGAGACAGCTCAGCTGATAAACGTTCCTCTTCCAGAGAAAGCACTCAGAGTGAAACGTGAATCAAAAGCAAAAAGACAGGGAGGTGAAGAGGGAAGGGAAGGCTGAGGCCCCTTCCTCAGACACCCTCTACGATCAGCACAGAGAAAGAAGCTGCAGGAGATTCAACACCTCACACACGGAACAGAGGAGCCCTCCTCCCTGCGGAGCAGAGGGAAATAAGGGAGATGTGGTGGCTGAGGTACCTGGCTAACCCGAGACATCCAGCTGGGGTATTTTTCTAGCTTTAAATACTACCCTCCCACTATCTCCCCTCCCCAGAATGTGTTTTCTGCTGCATTTTCTCTAAAGAGAGGAGCCAGGCTGGTGTCTGCGTAGAGTGGCAGCAGCTGCACAGAGCAACGGACGGAGCTGCTTCAGTGCCTTAGGGGTGCAAGGCAGAAGCAGGAGTAGCTAAAGCAGGTAATGCTGTCAAAACACCCGTATCACGGAACCACAGCCTTAATAGTGTTCCACACTCATTTTGCAAAGGGTTTGATGACTAAACAAGCAGCAAGACCAGGTACAATGACTACTTGTCCTCCTTTGCCACGATGATTGATGATAATGTTCGAGTTAACGATACTTTATTCACCCATCAAAATATTATCCCCCCCCAGGGGGTTACAACGTGGCAGAGATGAATGAGGAAATGAGAAGCCTAGCACTGGAGATCTGCTCCCAAAGCCTCCTGATTTATGCGGCACAGGAGGGATGCCTCGTGCCGAGCTGATGGCAGCAGAGCCCTGCATCTGTTTGGGTATCTGGAGTGGTTCCAAGAGAGCTGCCTTCCTCAGCAAAAGCACCCGGGTGGGCACCGCGAGCGTGAAGGGCCACGCACAGAGAAGGAAAGCATGTGACAAGTACCTGTCGAGGGTGTCGCAGCAGTTCTGGTTAACAGACTACCTTGTGGACACAGGAGGCTGGGAAATGCATGATTATTGGGATTTAAAATTACTGCTCACATTTTTCACTCGTGATTGGCAATTAGAAACTTCAGAGATTTCACAGAACCGTGAAGAAGCCATTCATGTTAAATCCCAAAAATCTTCCCCCCAGAATATTGGCGTGAAGTGAGATTTAACAAGGGGAAAGAGAAGTTCTCCACTGCTTGGAAAGCGTAATTAGCTGGCTCCTCCCAACCCCAACTTCGTTCACCTTCCCATCCCAGAGGATTTGAGGATCTACGGGAACTGGGGCAGTCAGCCTTCTGGCATCAACCACCTCCTATAAAGGGAGACAAATTTGCAAGCCCTGTCTTTACATTGCTAGCATCTCCTACGCTGAGGAGCTGCGTCAAGTCTAACCCGGTGTCCACTGCAAAATCAGCTACTAAACTGTGTACGTAGGTGTCCGCTAACCCTGGTCAAAGCTGGCAGGGAACCTCAACAAATCGTTATCTACAGGAGTTTCTGTACCTTAAATAAGTGTTGCTTCACTTTTCTTTTTTTTTTTGACTATCATAACCACAAAATGAACACCATAAAGGAGAATGAAAGATCTGTGAGAGGTGCCTAAAGGCAATGAAAAATGGAGTCTGTGTGAGCTATTCAAATAGAACCAGTCCTCATCACTCAGCAGCCAGGAGGGCCCATTTATCTTGCATTAGGTTTTTATGGCGTGGTTTTGCCTTGAGCAGGACTTTTGAGCTGTGACTATCTGCATGGGGAAGATTGAAATTTCAAAGAAGGGAGCGACAGTAAACGTGTCGTTTAAGTGCTTTACAACCGTTATTACAAAAGGTAATGCAATTCAGGAGCTGGCTCTTTTCAATTAGTGCAGAAGGCAGGAGCCAGGCGAAGCCCACCCGCTGCTGGAAGGCTTTGGGACAGGAAGCAGAGGAGCTCCCCTCCCTGCAGCACGGAGCATAGAACACACTGACCTGCCTATCACAAGCTCATCCACTGCTGTCCTCACTGGCGTTCTCCAGGGACAGCTCAAACAAGTCAAGCGTAATGTGTGCTCCAGAGTGTGCAAGATTAGATTGCAAAATCAAAACATATAAGTAAGATTTGTGTTGATTTTTAGTACCCGAGAGACCTTGTGGGTAATTCAGCCATTGGCCACAACCCAAAGCTGAGATTATCAGCTCTTTTGGTGCACCTCAGAGTTGGCCTTTCAAAACTCCAAACTCACACCCGTATTTGCTACGTGCAGTACACCCAGGGCACTTGTTGGAAAGAGATGGGACCGATTCCTAATTCTCAGTTACCTTACCAACAGTGGCAATAACAGAAATCATTCCCCAGGAAACAAGTGTTCCATGACAGAGGATATATAGGCAGCCTGAAGCCGGACACAGGAGGAACAGGTGGGTACATCCTCACTGTTTTTATAATAAAGAGAGACACGTTTTATCTGTCACACACGCCCTAAGCCTTCAAAATGGTTGCAAATGAACAATTGCTGATCTGCTCTCCAAGGACCAAGGATCTCCGCCTTTTGTTTGCTATTTCATAAAGGCATTTCAGTGGTTACACATCTCGAGTGAGAGAGGAGGCACAGTAATACAGCAGTCCTGCTGCTGAACCGTGCCAGCAGAGCCTCAGCACCTGGAGGATTGCAAAGTCTCAACACGTGTTACCCTGTTTAGCATCTCTGCTAAAGATGCTCCAAGAAGAAATATCTGTGATGGGCAGCTCTCAAGAAACTGTAGAATCAGCTCAGAGGGAATTTGCTGTGATCATTACCTGAAAACAGCTACTGAAGGCAACCCAAATGTATGTGAAAGCATCAACTGAAATATTCTCTTATCCTCTGAGATCATTCCCTTTGAACAAAAGCATTCCTTTCTTCTTTCAGTGAGGGTGGTTGTTCTATTCCCTCTTCCCCCTCTCTAGTGACCAGATCACCACTAACTGCTACTACAGCTGGGACCAGTGAAGCTAAACTGCTTTATCCCAGTTAAGCACAGAAGAAATAAGCCCTATATTATGTGTAGCACTGTGTAGCACTTGCAGACTTCTACCTAGAATATGATTTTTCTGTAATCTCCACTTTCCATACGTTACAATTTTCCCGACCTTCTCTCCCATGTCAGGTTAAATGGAGATAAACATCGATGAGCCAAAAAATACCTAATTCTCTCTGACTGAGAAAAAGCCAGGTTAAATATACTATAGGAATTTACCAAGAAACCTGGGTATGAGAACTTAAATCAAGCATAGCATGCAGCTGGAGATGCAAATTCATATCTTCCATTCCTGGCAGGGTAAAATATCAGAAATATCTCTCCACTTGTAATTCAGCAACAGTGCAAAAATGCAAACATTCAGGCTTCTAGGAGAAGGTAGCACCTTTTCCTACTCCTTCCCACCCCAAAACTCTTGCTCTGCACGTCAGGTGTGCTGCCCACGGACCAGAACAGAAGCCAAGGATGCAGAAAGTTCCACAGTTCTCCCCAAAGAGAACCAGACAAGTCCTTCCAACCCAGATGTACCCTGCATCCGTCAGCTGGCATGTTTCCCATCTCATGGTCGAAACATCAGAGCAACTTAATTTTCTTAGCACAGAATTAGAGAATTGCCTAGATTGGAAGAGACCTTTAAGATCAGAGTCCAAACATTACCTTAACACTGACAAGTCCTCAACTAAACCATATCCCTGAACACTACATCTACAGGACTCTTAAAATCTCTCTAGGGATGGGGACTCCACCACTGCCCTGGGCAAGCCGTTCCAATGCCTGATAACCCATTCAGCCAACAAATTTTTCCTCTTAATCAATCTAAACTTCCCTTGGTGCAACTTGAGGCCATTTCCTCTTGAAACTTCCCCTGGCTCCACTTGAGGTCATTTCCGCTTGACCTGAGGCCATTTCCTCTTATGGCAAGTTGGGAAAAGTGTTTTCCATCTCCTCTGCTTTCTGGTGAGCATCGAAATCTCTGGGAATGCTGGATCAGTGATGAGATTCTGTGTCAAAGGAATGACAGGACTAGGAAGGACTGGGAACACCACACCGACTTACACCGATGGCCAAGCAACAACAAAAAGTAGTACCTCCCAAAAAGTCTGAGATAAACAGGTGACCTGTCTCTTACATGCAAGTGCTTGCATTCCTTGTCAAGGTATCACACAAGCACCATCCCCTACACACACAATCTCTCAAAACCCACCCGTGTGTTTAAAACACTGCCTGTTGTCCACAAGTTCCTCCCTAGGTAAGGCTCCTCTACTGGGCAGATACATAAGGACTGGACCATCACCATTCCCCGGCAGGGCTCCCATGAATAATGTCACACTTTATTTTTTTCATAGTTATTAAAGCAAATAAATATATAAATCACAGCTCTCATTCTGTTTCCTGTAATGGACCATAAATCCCTCTGTCATCGCTTGATTCATTTGTTGTCAGCAACCTTGATCTGACTTATTCTCCCAGCAAGGATCCAGCAGTAACAAATCTATGCCGTACAGCTTGTTTAGATGAGAAGCCACCACCTTGTCACCACCTTTACCATAAATATCATACACCTTTAAATGTAAAAGGACTGGAAGATCCCAGGGACCCAGGGAGAACCACCACAGGTTGAAGGCAGATTAAAGAGCTCCTTACAGTTTCCCTACAACCAGCAAAGCCACACTTCAGTGTAACTGTTCAATGGAACTGAAAACATTTAATATCCTGGTCTGCAGCAACACCAGGGATACCACTAAAACCTGCTGCAGCCTCTCAGTTTTCTATTCTCAGGTGCAAAGGGCACTGCTGCACCCTTGTCAGCGTTAAGCGCACGCATGAGTCCAGCACAAAGCCCGTTCCAAGCTTAGGAGACGTCTGAGCAGTGCAGTTACCCAACAGCATGCCAGGACCATGTGTCACACACCAGGTGCCCTGTCAGCACAGGGTAAGCTGAGACAGCTTTGGCACCACTCCGAGAAAGAACAGGAGCTTCCTCTGCATGACACAAAAGAGAGACCGTGGCAGGATGTAACGGGGATGCAGGACAAGCCCATCCGACCCGGCTCAAATAACACCACCGGGAACAGCCTCCCCTCAGCCACTGAATTCCAATGCACACAGCACTGCGGAACATCCCAGACGCCCAGAGCAGGGCATTCCCCTTCCCTCACAGACACACCCTCGTAGAAAAGCTTTAGGCAGTGAATTCAGCTGTGGCCACCACACATTTGCAGGCTTATGTAGAACCCCACTTCACTACTCCTAGGAAGCACCACGCAGATGTGCTTTATGCATCACCCTCTCTTGCTTTGCTACTCTCAGGACCATGGCGAAGTTCTCTGCTGAAAAGAGGGTTGTGGGAATGAAGCTTTCCCATGAGCAGAGAGGAGTTAGCAGGGGGCAAGAAGGAATCATCAGGTCATGAGAGAAGGCATGAATGTGGAGTGGGATATCCTGAGCCTATGAGGCGCTTTCAGTCTAAAGGAAAGGATTCACTAGACCTGGGCAGCTTGCAATAGAGAGACACAAAATGAAAGTACTGTATTAAAGTGAGATGGAAAAAGGGACAGAGGAAAAGGACAGGACAAGAGGAAACGGCCTCAAGTTGGGACAGGGAAGTTTAGGTTGGACACGAGGCAATAACTTCTTCACTGGGTTGTCAAGGGCTGGCCCAGGGTGGAGTCCCCATCCTGGGAGGTATTTAAAAGCCATGCAGATGCAGTGTTGAGGGACAGGGCTTAGTGGCAGGACTGGCAGTGTTGGGTTAATGGTTGGGCTTGATCTTAAAGGTCTTTTCCAACCAAAACAATTCTAGGAATCAACAGAGACCAAAGTGACTATGGGAAGCAATTTGTGGTGTGAAGGAACAGAATGGGGGAAGGGAGCAGGTGACAATCACAGTAAGCAAAAAACATGAAGACTTGCAAGAAGATCCTCATCCTGGAGAGACAGCAGACTGCTAAGTGAACACAAGAATGATTAGGAGATTCTTTGCTTCCATAATCTTGATGATATGACAACTTCTTTGCAGTTGTCTAATGCAACAAGACTAGTAATCCTTTACTGTCCAATCTTGGTGCTGAAACATCAGCAGAGACTTTAGAGCTACCTCCACTTTTTCTCATCCTCTTTATTCCTTCTTAAGCACCTTGGACAAACAAATAATGGCCCAGAAGTGATGAGCTGGGAATGGTATTTAACCAAAAAGTCATTAAACACTGGTACACTGAACAATGGTCCTTGAAAGAAGGAGATGTAATTGTGTTTCTCCTTTGAACGAGTCACAGCAGATAAAGATGAAAGGCCTACTACCTTTCCAGGAAATTTATTACTACTTACTTAGTGCACAAGTTAAGGCATTGAAAATGGCCAGAGTCAGGAAGTTTTAACATCTGTGCTCTCAAAAGCGGAGCCACTTAAAACTGCCTTTTGCACATTTAGGACTAAAATAAAGTGCACTCCACGGGCTATCAATTTATTCTGGCCAACTGCAACTTTAAAGAACACATCTCACTATGAAATGCTCGTGGATGTTCTCCTAGTTTGTGGTTCATTTACAGCTGATTATAGCACTGTTACTTCATACCTCGGTGCTTTGTAATAAACAACAGCATTATCCTGGAGGGGCTTCAGTTCAGTTGGTGTCTCTTCCAGTCACGTCCTGGTTGAAGATGGTGGGGAACTGCAGGGCCTGCCTCAAGGACAACAGGTTTCCAAGGGCACGCTATCAAAGTTACGAAAGCCCCCACACCAGTTTATCCATGTGAGGCCAAGTGGTGAGTTCTCCTCCCAGTAAGAGGACAAACTTAGAAACTTTCTTTGGCAACTAAGATTCACGGGGTGATTTCAAGTGCACAAATGTCTGAAAGTGAACCACCCCATTTGACAGATGTCACATCACCAGCTCCTACCGACCTGAGCTCCTTTAACTGACCAGGTCTGTGGTTCACAAGTTCTTGAGATTATTCCCCCCTAAAAATGTTAAGCTTTTTCATCAGTATGCACGTGGAGCAGGGTACTGCTGGTGACCAGGGAGCTCCAATGCTTTGTAGCTGCTGGGGATCAGCACCAAGAGCTGCTGCATGGGCATGTGGGGTGCGATTCCTGCTCCAGCATGTTGGGGTGCCAGGGACACTGCTGGCATGTGCCATCTGTCCTTAGCACGGCAGGGAGATAAAGCCCACAGAGATTTTACCTGGGGTTATAAACTGTGGTGGGGATGGACCACATGTCCCCAAGGAAAAAAGCCACCCCAGCTGACATGCTCTGTGATCTAGGACAAGACATCTCGCTGTAAAATTGGAGCAAAAGACTTGACCACCTTTTGTTAAGTGTTTTTACGGCCTCAGACAACAAGCTTTGCATAAATATGGAGGATTCCTTCTAAACTAACATAGCCACTGTCCTACAAAAGCACTTCAAACCACTAGAAGCCTAAAGAGCACACCTGGACAATTATTCTTACATCACTGTAGGGTTTTAAATTTGATCTTGTTACATTTCCAGTGAAAGCCCTCCTCCCATATCTATTCTCTAGTTAATTTTAGTTGTGATCTACACGCTCTTTCTAAGATGCCATAGATCTGAAAGTTAAGTGGCTCCCTACAGTACAACAGCATACTGCACACAAAAAGTAAACCCAACAAACTTGTGAATTCCAAATGACTCAGTTGGAAATCACCGTTGAAAACAATACAGGACACCCTTAGGGGTCTCTGCAGAGCCCAACACTGGAGCCACAGCGAATACACACTTATCTTACAAACATCACAAATAGCAGCTTGCAACACAAGTCTCAGGCAGCAAAGTCCCCAAACTTCTATTTTTCTTCCATGACCCAACTGCTGCAGCCAGCTCCAGCAGAAAGAGTTTAGACTGAAATGCAAAAAGCTGTGGCAAAAGAAAACATGAAAACTCACACCAAATTATACACTGGTAAGGCCTTTGTTCTTCAAGCCTCTTTTGGGAGCTTTCACAAATTATTCACATGGCCACCAGTCCAAAAGACAGGGGTTGGGGTTTTTTCCACCATTCACCTGCCCCGAAGTCCTCTCCAAATGGAGTTTGGTAAGGGTGGTCACACACAGGCCAGCTCCATGATCGCCCAAGCTGTATCCCATCCAAAATCAGCTAGCAGCACCTTTCAGGGAAACCAGGGGAAACATGGGCTGTCATTCAGACCTCTCCACAGTTTTTATATCGATATGCAGCTGATGTGGGTGTGTGCACAACCAAAGCACTACTGAAGGTGAGAGCTGGAAAGGTCTCAATGAGTTTTTCTGTCTAGCTCCCCAATGAGGGAAACAAATGTACACGTGCCAGATCATACACGAACCCTGTGTCCTCAAATAACACCAGCAACAGCAGACACTTGGCCTGGAACTCCATCAAGGAACTCCACATCCCCTTTATAGAGCCTTTGAAGAGTGTGAAATTGGGCATGAGAAATCATGGCCCCAGAAATCACCATTATACACATTCACTCTGTCTGTGCCTTCTATGTTTAGTTTTAGCATAATGTCTAGCAACGTACAGATGTATTACATACATTAATTCACAATGACCTATTATTGAAGAGCAGGAACAACTTAAAGATTTCATAGAAATGCCTTCTCCCTATGCATCCAATTCATTCTTGAGTCCATATCTCCATTCTCACTCTACTACATTTGGATTCAATTCCTTTAAACACAGCTTCCAGTGATGCCCCATCATGTGCTAAGTGTTACACTGAGCAGCAGGAAGCAAAGATGTAAAGAGGAGGAGGAGGAGGAGATGCCACTTGGCTAGAAAATGAGCCAGGAATCAGATGCCAGCCAGGGAAACAAATTGACTTCTGCTGAAGAGGGGGGGGTTTATTAAAAGATTAAAAAAGCAGATTGTCTGGCTGAAAAATGAACAGGTGGTGACTCTACTTAAATTCTGTTTTGAAGCACAGCCCAGGTTCAGAAGCGAATGGCAATGGTTGCTGAACTGTAAAAACATGCACCATCATCCCCATCACTTACACCCATCAGAGGAACAGCTCACCACGGATCTTCGCCTCGGAGCTGCACCCAGACACGGAGATGCGAGGAGGTCTGGGGTAGCAGACAGAGGACAAAAAAAAGTAATAATAGACAATGACAGGTTGGGGCCTGATATTAAATTTCACTGAGCTGGACTTTATGAATTCCAGCGGGCCCTAAGGAATAGCTCTTTCCAAACTGCTTTGTGCAGAGTGAGGGATGGGGGATCAGTGCCTGCGCTCTTCTTCAAACAGGACAACACCATGGATCTGTGGTCGGATCAGCAGTGGGGGAATTTGTATGTCAAAGCAATGACCTGCACGTCCAAGAGTGAGATGTAAGTGTCCTGACAAAATCATCCATTTAAAAAACAAGACTCCATGCCAACTGAAGGAGATTTTTGTCTTAAAGCATCAGTCTGATCAGTTGTGACCTAAGATGCCCAATGCTTTAGCCAAGGCCCCATGGTTCGGGACCTCAGGAGCCACATACAGGATGAGTAAGGGATGGCTGCACAACAGACCAGCAGGCACTGAGTCCTTCTTACCACCAAGGGTCACTGTTGATTCACTCTGATGAGGAAACAGTGGGGAAAATCCTTTTGATTACAGTAAGAAGATGATGACTTGGTCTGAGATGCCCCTCTAATCCCTAAGCGCCTGTCAAGGCTGGATGATGCTCTCCCAGGACACCTCCCGTGGCAGCAGCACTCCTGACCGCAGCGCACAGCCACAGATCAGGGTGCAGGATGGCTGCTGCTGCCCTTCCCTTAAAAATTCTCCTCAATCATTTACATTTCACTCCAGAACAAAGCGCATGAGCAGGATCCTGACCTTGCACATACCCACGGACACCACCAGCGACGTGGATGTCCAGCCTGTCACCCCCAAGGCAGGTATTGGCTGTTAGCAAATCTCAGCCTGGAATCGCTGCCTTTTCATCTTTCTTTTTGCAGAACCTAACGAGGGGTCACAGGACCCTCCTTCTCTGTTGCCACAGACAAGGCCAATTCTCCCTGTTCTTTTCTTGGGAATAACCTTTG
This sequence comes from Chloroceryle aenea, assembly GCA_013399075.1. Lineage (NCBI taxonomy): Eukaryota > Metazoa > Chordata > Aves > Coraciiformes > Cerylidae > Chloroceryle > Chloroceryle aenea. The sequence goes on from VWZY01008172.1 coordinate 347,058, forward strand.
TGCTGGCTTCTGACTTTTTTCCTTTTTTTAGGACAGTTCTCAAAGCTCTGTCCACCAGGCTAATATCAGCTGATTTCACTACTCAGCCTTGTATTATCTTCCTTCTCGTCCAAGGAATCGCTACCATGTCATCATCTTATTTCACAAAGGAGAAGATGATTTTAAGCACCCATTTACCATATCTCAGGCACTCTAAGAGAACAACCTCAATGTTAAGGTGACAATGCACTAACGCAGGCACACGGGACTGTGGCATTACCTCAGAAGGCAGCAGCACATCTCACACACGCGTAGCATTTCACCTTTCAGGCTTGGGGGACTTTTTATTTCTTTTTCTTTTTAAAAAGGAACAGTGTTCAGGCAGAAACCACCCAAATGTGACTAATCTACCCACTCCAGAATGTTCCTGCTGCCTCAGCGCAGTTCTGCATCTGCCATCGCGTGCTGCAGCCTGCAGTCTATGGGCAAAAGGAGGGAAACTGGCAAGACAACACTGGATTTGATGGGATCTGGAGCAAAAATGTATGTTGAAGGTACACAAAAGTTGCTAAGTGATCAAGGACAAGGGGACTGAAGCAGAGCTATAGGGATGTGGCTGATACTGGGAAAAGACAGGCTTGGAACAAGGATAGTCGAGGGAGAAGAGGTTGCTTTGGGGAAAACAGGCACATGCATAAATCCCTGTGAACATCCGCCTCCTGACCAGGGTGAAGGCCTCCGGAGTCCTAGGGTGTCTCCGATGGCAACAAGCCCACGTGCAACCTGCTAGCAAAGCATCTCAAACAGAGCACTCCATTATGTAAAGATGAAGAATTTACATCTTCTGCCGACGTGAAGTCACCTGTATGGACATTCATCTCCACCAGAGCACAAGTGGCTCCTCAGCAGCAGATGAAGGCAGCATCAGCCTTCAGGAAAGCTGCTGCAGGAACCGGTGTGGCCTCCTGGGATTGTCAATCAAGCAGGAAGATTGGCCAGATGAATATTCAAAAGCCAATACTCAGAGGACAGCAGGTAACCAGGCCTCTTGTGCTGTAAACCTTCCGAAGGAATAGGACGGCAGCGAAGTATCTTTAACTCTTGAAATTACATTACACATAATTACATTAAATATTCCCTGCACATTTTAGCTATAACTTACATCACTCATTTGCATCTCTGCTGAATTAGGGGACAACTTCTGCGTCATGCACAACAATCCCATTTACCCAGCATCAGTAGGACAGCACCTTCACTTGAGATCATCCCCTACCAAAAGGTGCTGTGTGTTACTGCTGTGGCTCCAGCACATTAAGTCTCTGTCCTCCCCACATCTGTGTGCCAAGACCCTCCACAGCCATAATGGGACTGCTCACAAGAGGAAACCAGTTCCATGAGTATGGAGCATGCTGAAACTTAGCCGAGGGAAAAGAAATACCAACAGATGAGTCCCTGGGAGCCAGGGCCAAGCAGCTGTGTGATAAAACAATCCACAAGTATAGCCCTGAAGATCACAGAGACCCACACCTGCAGTGTGAGCACTGAAACTTCCCCCTCCAGTGAGAGACAGCTGGCGACAACCTCCTGTCCAGGAACAGGATGAGGAGCTGTGGGTCAGCAGGTCCTCCCTCCAAACTCCTGCTGTGGCATCTACTCTGCTCTGCATGCTGGCAAAACTCTTGTCTGGGGTTCAGAATCGCTCAGTAACAAAACGGTGGTTGGAAAGTAGTCTTTGAACCTGGTGATTCAATATAGAGATGATAAACTTTCCTTTAGGAAATGGCAAAATAAAAAGTGAGCAAGAAAAGAGAAAAGCCTTAATTAATTTGTGTCCCTTTACTAATGGCAGACTGTTCAGACCATGCCAGGAGCCTCCCTGACAGTTAATTGCACAAGAAAAACAGTACTTCTGACCCACTGACAAAGCTGTAGCTGACCTCAAGCATCATGCACCTAAGGAAGAGAAAATATTACTGTGGTTGTTACCACAACAACTTGAAGGGTCATAGTGAGCTGCACAGCAATGCTCTGAACCTTATGCTACTGAGGGACTGTCACCATAAAAGTTTCTGCTGTAAATATTGTCTCTGCAGTAGCAGAAACAGAAGATGTTTTGTGTTCATCCTCCAAATTGAACTGAAAAAAAACACCACAAATATCAACCAGTCAGGCTATATACATGTACACAGAAACACGCACACACATAAATCTTTCATCGCTTGGGAATGTTTCCAGCTCTGGATGCTGTGTCTCAAATTAACGTCGCAGTTTCTCTCTCTCCCGGTTACCCCAAAGCTCTAACAGATTGTGTGGCTCTTCTGTTCACACCCACCTGGAATGAACAGAAGGGGAAGGTGCTGAGGGACAGACAGTGAGGGGCACAGCACAGTTCAGGTAATAAACCAGAAAGCAACTGAAGCCACTTGACTCTCATAGAATCACAGAAAGCCCTGGGTTGGAAGGGACCTCCAAAAGCCATCCAGTCTGACCCCCCTGCAGTGAGCAGGGACATCAGCAACTAGAGCAGGTTGCTCAGAGCCTCATCAAGCTCCTCTCACCAACTGCCCCCACTCAGCTTTAGAACAAGACTGAACTAAATTCTGCCTCCACAGTCACACAGACACAACTCATCATCTTCACTGCGAGTGGTTCAGGTCCACGTGAGGGTGAAACTGAGCACAGATTGGTACAGAACGGCTGCACCAGCCACTCGGTGAAAATGCCCGGCCATGGAGCGTGGAAAAAACCACTTTGGCTGCTGAGATTGATCTGCATCACCCATCCGGCCCCCTGCTGTCACCATCAGCTGGTCTGCAACTGGCTGCAGCCCACCCTGAGTTAGTTCTCAAAACACAGTGGAAACCAGAAGATCAATGAAGATGCAGAGCAGGGCAGCTCCTGCCTCTGCACCAACACTCATCAGCCGAAGCGAGCAAACGCACGCCAATCATTCTGTGTAATGGAACGCGTCACCTTAACAAAGCCTTGTCACAGCATCCCTGTCTCTTGTTGTCAAAATAAACCCTGACAGCCTGAACGCCCTTTAGAGAGCCGCAGAGACATCAGCTTCTGACAGCAGTGGATGCTGCTAACATTAGTTCTTCAGCTCGGTCTGGATTTCACAACACAGCTACACCAGAAATGTGAGCACATAGCAAGGTCACCAGCTGTTGTGGTGGGTGGGACCTTGGGCTTTCCACGGAGGGAAGGAAGGAAGGGAAGAAGTCCCAGAAATGCACTTGCTATAAGGCTCCACAGCCTTTAAGCCGGGCAATCTTCCTTATAACCTCCCATGAAAGGTGCATCCCGCTTGGAAGAATGAAGGCTCAAGTCCTCACCCACCTCCCAGTGCAGACTGTTTATAACACGATGCCCTGGCATTCACTTATTTATTTGGACTAATATGAGAGTGCTGAAACAGAAATCAGTGGAAGAGTTCTGCTTAACTTTGAGATCAAAAGGGAAGCACCTAAGACTCCAGAAGAAACAATCCCAAACCACAGAGCAGCCCCCAGGCAGGCACCCTTCCCTGCTGCAGAGTGAGTTTCTATCAACGATGCAGTGGTGTTTAGCAGCACTACCTCACCAGCTTGAATACAGAAAACTGCTGTTTGTCCCAAAAACCAGAGCACAAATGGCATCTCTGCCATTTTGTTCTAGCATGTCTGCAGCTTGTCTGTCCTTCTGTAAAATGCTTCTCTGGGGTAAATCAAACTCCAAGCTCCATTCATAGAATCACTGAGTGGAAGAGACCTCCAAGAGTCGTACTCTACACGTCTTCTGCTAAACCATGTCCCTAAGCACCGTACCTACATGACTTACAAACATGGCCAGGGACGGTGATTCAACCACTGCCCTGGGCAGCCTGAGCCAGCCCTTGACAACCCTTTGAATGAAAAATTCTTCCTCATGTCCAGCATAAACCTTCCCGGCACAACTTAAGGATGTTTCCTCTTGTCCTGTTGCTTATTCCTTGGGAGAAGAGCCTGACCCCACCTGGCTCCAGCCTCCTGTCTGGGAGTTGTTGAAAGCCAGAAGGTCTCCCCTGAGCCTCCTTTTCTCCAGGCTGAACAACCCCAGGTCCTTCAGCCACTCCTCACCAGACCTGTGCTCTAGACTCTTCCCCAGTTTTGTTGCCCGTCTCTGGACACGCTCCAGCCCCTCAATGTTTTTTGTTTTGTTTTGTTTTTTTTTTTGTACTGAGGAGCCCAAAACTGGACACAATACTCAAGGCGCACAAGGTTCAGTTCCTGGATCTTCCACAAAGACTTATGCATGACATGAACCATTTTAACATGTGGATCACATCTGCTTTAGGACCAAGATACTATTGCTTATATCCTTAATGCATCTCCAGGTGATTAAAATACAGAAATTCAGAAAAGCCTCTTACTGAAATCTCTGTGAGAAACAGTCATTCATCCAGGGCCCTATGATGCAGGCCCATATTATTCCAAAATAAACAGATCACCAAATCTGCTCATGCAGGCCTTGCATCAGCTGTTGGGAAGGGCTAACTCTAAGCCATTTAAAAGGTAAAATGGCCCTAAACAAGAGTAATCTGAGAGTAAAATCTGCTACTTGCTAAGCCCGAGCCACGTCCCCAGCAGAGTGTCTGGGGTTACTTGAGGCAATGGTGGTGCACACCAAGGCGGGTGAGCGTCTGTGCTTACCGAGCCTGTCAGAGCAATGTACTGCTGCTTATCTCCTGAGGCACATTCTGATTCACAGAACTGCAAAGCAAAAGTGAGTAGCCAATACCCAGAAGATCTGTGAAGAAGAGAGATGATGCTAAGTCCAGATGGACCCGGAAGAGCCATGTAAATGCATCACAAGCACCAAGATTTATATTAATGCCTGGAGCTGACAAGGTCTCTCTCCTTATTTAATTGCCCACTCATGACTTAGTTAAGGGAGCCCTCGTGGGACCATGAGGTAAAGACAAGTGGCTCTGTCTGGCCTCAGCACTGCATGCAATACAACATTAATAAAACTGTGAATCTCCCAAACACAGGTCACTATATTATCAAGCATTTGCTGACAGCTAAAATAATTCAATTTAGGGCAGAAATACACCTTGCAATGCACAGACTGGTCTCTGCACACTAATCTGGAGATGATCTTGCAAGCAAACCTGGTGCTGAAGCCTCCTCCTCTGCTCTCCTGATGAACACAATCTTGTGCTGCTGACATTACTTTAAAATGCTGCCGTGGATATCCCTCCCAAACTTACAGCTACAATCACAGCAACTCCTAGGGCCCTCTCCACCTGCTCTGTTGCTTGTTTGAATGCTGAGGGTCCTTCCTGGCTTCTCAACACACTTCTCTATCACACACTGACCCTTCAAGTTCCACTGTACCAAAATCAGTCTGTATCTTTCATCCTGTTTTTCAGGAACCAGTTTTGCCTTCTCCTCTCCCACTGCAGTGTCCGTACGTAGCAATAGCAGATAAAAATCCTCCTGGCCTCCTCCTGACATCAGATGTCTCAACAAGGGCTAAGGCCAAAAAGTAACCACAAAGAGCAAAGAATGTCAGAAGTGCAGGACAGCACATCGTGTTGACTGCCAGCAGAGCTACAGCTAGAGCCAGACTGAGAGAGACATCTCTGAAGCACGTATCAGTGTGGCTGTTGAGTTCTTCAGGACTGGTGTGTTCTACAAATCCACACCTGTGCAGCTGCTCTGGCTTGGTTTACATAGAAAACTGGGAAGGGACTTTTTACAAGGGCTTGTCATTATAGGACAAGGGGTGATGGCTTCAAGAGGGGAGATTCAGATTAGAAATTAGGAAGAAATTCTTCAGTCTGAGGGTGGTGAGGCAGTGGCACAGGTTGCCCAGGGAAGCTGTGGATGCTCCATCACTGGATGTGTTCAAGCCCAGGTTGGAAGGCACTTTGAGAAACCTGGTCTAGTGGGAGGTGTCCCTGCCCATGGCAGGGGTGTTGGAACTCGATGATCTTTAAGGTCCCTTCCAACCCAAAGCACTCTATGATTCTATGAATGATTGCCCCTGACTTGACCACAAGCTCTTTAGGGCAAGGTCTCCTGGATAAGAAGCCTTTATATAATACATTACTGATGTCCACATGGGCTTCTAGGCACAACTGTGATACAAATCCTAAATGACAGTGGTAAGACAACTGCTGGCATGAGCTTAAGAGCCAAGCTGAGCCCTTTAGAAAAGTCTGGCCTCAGTGATAAATTTAAGTTTTTAAATAACCCACAATCCCACAGCACTCAAGTGACTCATCTACAGCAATTAATTTATTCTTACAACACCTAGTCGAGGCAGCGAAATTTAAGCTCCCTCACTTAATGACTCCAGGATACTGAAGGATGAGCAAGGAGAGGAGCTGGATATAAGATCTGAAGCCTTTAATCTTAACCACAAGATTGTATTTTCTCCCTGTTGGAACTACAGCCCGACTCCTGATCTCAAGTCACCCAACATCATACTTAACACACTCTCCTAGTAATTAACCGGTACGAACAAGCTGCCTCCGAGGAGCAACATCCCTTATGAAACAAGGTCAAAGAAAGTTGGAATAAGCAGGGGTTCCCCTCTGCAATCCAAAAGGGATAATGCATTTAAAATGTGTCCTACTTCAATTTAAGTGGAGGGGTGTGAGCAAAAACTTCAGACACACAGCATACATGTAATACTGGGAGAGAGGGAGGGGGGGAAGAAGGAAGGAGACATAGGATCTGAAATATTTCTTTTCATCTTTAAACCGTTATTAACTCTGTTCCTGACACTGCAAAAAATATAAATGAACCTCTTAATTTATCCTCACAGCACAGCATTAAATCGAAAAGTTTTAGCTCTGCTTTACAGATGAAAAATTGACATGTATTGACTTAACTAAACATGAAAGAGTGAAACATCCAGCAAATCAAACAGCCCATCTGGCTGAGTACTTTCTGAAGCTGTGTAACAAGATGAAAAAGCAAATAACCACTGAAACAACACACTGGGGAAATGCCTGTCTCAGAACAGCCGGGAGCTCTGTGCAGAGGGTGGGCAGCCTGGAGCCTCAGCCCCCCGAGAGCTGGGTCCAGTCGCCCCTTTCCCACAGACCTCACCCGAGCCTTCCGTCTTTATAGTCCTATTTCTGAAGGGGGGATAAAGATGCTTCACGTCTGCCTTGCCCATCTAATGTTAAATTGTTCAACATCACTTAGAGCGTGTTAGAAGGGAGAACAATGAGATCCTGAATGAGGCCATCAAGTCACATCACAGCAAGTGTGATAATGCCTGCAAGCCAAAGTGACAGGAGAATCACCCGGTTCCCGCTGCGTGGGTGCATAATTACAGTTTACAGTGACTTGTACAGCCCAGGTGTTTGCCCAAACACCTTCAGGTTCATTACAAGCACTGCATTGAGACAGCCTTGCCTGCACTCCCACTAAGGCCACGCGTGCTGCTATGAAATGATACTGCACTGTTCAAAAAGAAACTGGCATTAGCAGAGAGAAAATGTGGATAATATGGGAGATGTCATAACTACTGGGCATCTTGTAACCACTCTAGATAACCGTGCTGCTAATGGTAAGAGACAGCAACTGCACTGAACTGGCTGAATGCTATTTAGAAATATATTTCTAACAGTTTTCCAAACTTTTGGGGCCTGACTCTTTTCAGTGGTCCAGCAACAGGACGAGGGGCAACAGGCACAAAGTGGAACCCAAGAGGTTCCATCTGAACAGGAGGAAAAGCTTCTTTGCTGTGAGGGTGTCAGAGCCTGGCCCAGGCTGCCCAGAGAGGTTGTGGAGTCTCCTCCTCTGGAGAGATTCCAAACCCACCTGGACAATGTGATCCTGGGCCCCCTGCTCTGGGTGACCCTGCTGGAGCTGGGGGTGGGACGAGATGATCTCCAGAGGTCCCTTCCAACCCCCACCATGCTGGGGTTCTGTGAAACAAGTCTCAAGAAACACAATGAAGTCATCCATTATAAGCAGAGCTAGAAATCAGAAATCATGAGTATTTACACAAACCTTTGTCATTCTCTGTGACTGTGTAACAGGCAACAGCAACTGCCTGGTGTATGTATACATAGCACAGTGCAACACCACTGCCAGCACAGAATATATGCACTTACATGAGAAACAGCAGGGAAAAAAACAAATCCACTAATCCTCTCCAGCATATAAAACACCTACAAAGCTGCTCTGGGTTATTTTTTATAGAAAGCTGGGGAAGGACTTTTTACAAGGGCTTGTCATTCTGAGGGTGAAGAACAAGAACAAGTTGCCCAGGGAAGCTGTGGATGCTCCACCACTGGATGCATTCAAGACCTGACTGGATGGGGCTTTGAGCAACCTGGTCCAGTGGGAGGTGTCCCTGCCCATGACAGGGAGTTGCAACCAGATGATCTTTAAAGCCCCTTTCAACCCAAATGATTCCATGATTCTATAACTACCTGAATATATTCTTAGATAAATACCTACAGAGTACAGGAAAGGAATTGTGGGAATCATCTAACATGAGACCTTGAACGCTGGAATTCACTGTGCTTATCACCGTGTCTGTGTGACTCAAACAGGGCAGCACAAACTCATTAATCACTTTTTCAACAACTTTGCCTCACTAACCCTTAGTGCACAGAACTAATCACTTCTCCTCAGTGTATGAGCTGAAGTCATAGAAAATACATATTTATATACATTATTAATTAATCCCTTCTTGACATCTACTGTACCTGAAACATCTGGCATTTTTCTCTCTTAATCAAACACAGTTCCCACAGGCCTGGCACTTTAAACACAGTTATTTCAAATCACTGCAATTGTCCACACCAAATCATGCTTTCTGCCTTTCAACGCCTGCAAATATAATTACAAGAGACAATCCATCAATTACTAACCCCTGAACGTGTCTATTGGGACACAGCAGCTCAGGGAGGACTTCCATTCCTCTGCTCCTTGCCATCTTCTGCTTCTTAGCCTGGTCTGCAGGACTGTTACAAAAGAGGACAGAACCCTGCTCGGAAGCCACCAGGAGATCCGAAGCCACCCGATCGACGCAGCTCTCAGTGGGCAGCATGCATGCAGGCTAAGCACGAAGGGTCTTCTCCTGCCTCTTCCTGGTCAGGAAACAGAGACCCCATGCTTTAAGAATGGCTGGTTTATTTTAGTCTCTGTTACCAAAGATAAAGGACTCTGTGAAGAAGGATGAACCTTTTCTTTTTTCCCCTCACAAGAAAGGCTTCCTATGGCCTGGCAACTGCTACCATGGTCCACAAGAAAATGTAGCATGTATCTTTTTATGCAATTCCAGTCCCGTGTTTCAAGCAAACCTCAGCTTCTGAACTAGGCTAATCCACTGCTTTTCCAGCTCAAGGTACAAAGCAAGAAAGGCAGAGGTGTGTTGAGAAATGCTGAGGAACATTCTGGTGCCCAAAGGGCTATAAGGAGAGAGCTCTGTATTTCAAATCGGACTGGGGCTTTCAGGGCTACACAGGGACTTGAACCCCAAGATACTCTGGCGTAGGAGTGGTGGCTCTCCAAGCCACCAGCAAGCAGGTATGGTGGCAACGGGAAGCCAGCAGGAGAGCAAGCAGGGCTGGGAGCTGCCCCCTGCACAAGTAGGTCACGCTAGAATCAAAGGCAGCTGCTGTCCCAGAGCAGAGAAGTTAGGAGCTGTACGACACGGGCACTGCACCCACTGGTGACGGGGAGCAGCAGACTCCTGTGTCTGCAGGATGGTGATAGCCGGGCTGTGTGGCAGAAGCAGGAGTGCTCTTTACACCTCGCTTTCAGAGACACAAAGTCCTCCCACACAGGGCTTCCTAAAGCTCCATCTGCAGGGACCCTGGCGCAGACCTTTCCATTACACACAACAAAAAGTGTTTGCTCACCTCTGACACCGAAATGAGTTCTGCTTCTGAAACAGCTGTCCTGCACCATTTGTCACTTAAGAGCAAGCCCTGAATAAATGGGGAGGACGATGACCTGTGGCGGAGAGAAACGTTGCTAAGACACACGGCATAATTGCATCTGTCAAAAACGTGTTCGTGCTCCCTCCACCTGATGAATCATCAGCACACGCTTTCTGGCTACCAGGCTGAGCTCTCTCAGGACAACAGAAGTCTCAGAACTCAGCCACCTAGAAATGTTTAAAGAAACGTCTATAAATAACAACTCATGTACGATATGGACCTTCATGAAGGTATCTCAGACAAATTCCTTGTCACAGCACTAAAACCATCGTGTTGATGGTTTCCCTGAAGTTCACAGGAGGATTCCTCTTCCCCACTTCAAATTTGTATTGTATCACCTGAAATGGTTACCACAGCCCCCCTCCCCAGTGACATGTCAGCTGGAAGATGAGCAAATTTTATGGGCTTACGTTTATTTTGTACAGGCTCAGTTAATACCTACAGTATGGGATCAGTGATTTCATCTGCAAGGTTAGGAACACACAACATACCATCTTCGAAATAAACTACACTCAGGGACTTCATGATGATCTTCCTTGCAGAAAAAAGCAGCCAACTTAATGTTTTTAGAATATGGCAAATAATGAAACTTGTAAGGGTGTCACAATGGAGTTTGCAAACCTAGAGCTCAGAAGAAGGAAAACCAGACAGGACTAAGTGTTTTAGTCAGAATGAGAGATACGCTCCTCACAGCACAACTCCAGATTACATCTCCAGGATTGATTTAGTTTCCCAGGTACATCTTTGTAAGCAGGGTGTCACAAAAGCAGTCCAGCAGAAAACATTCAAGTAGCAGAGACTTCTGTTAAGATTCATTTTAAATGTCTTCCAGTTCTCCTATCATTTTCCTTTCCTCAATCTCAGCAAGGTTTGCCTGTAGTCTTCAGAGTCCACATCAATATGCAGACCTGGGCTATACGACCCCCAAATCTCTAACGTGTTCCCAAACCCCACCTAAGCTTAAAAGCAGGTTCTGGCTACAGGTTTCCAGGCGTTTCTGCAAAAGGCAATTACATTTCCATGAAGGTGAAGGAGTCTTTTACGTTCCACTTGAAATACTTTACAATGTGCAGCAATTACTCAATTCTTTTCAGCCAGATCCTGGTCAAGCTACACTTTATTGCTGATCTGACTGCTCTCAAGTATCCTGCTTCTGCAATAAGCCATTTCGTGCAGCACATTGATATGCTTTACATGCTAAATAAGGCTCTAACCTGTATTTTAAAAGTGCCTTTACACTCTCGATTGAGGAAAAATATTTTCATTAAGAATCAACAATCAGTTCTGCTGTTTTACTGATGAAAAAAAATCTGTTTGAGGAAGAAGTGAATTTACAACCATAGCTGCTCCTCTCGTAAGACTCTTCAGTTCTTCTGGAGAAAGGAACTTGCTCTCTCCTTTACTGACAAGTTCCTCAAGCTCATTACAGAAGGTAGGACAACTTTGCTCCAGAAGCTGTAATAGCAGTGACTGCACATATGGAAAGACTTCCAGAGTTAATGTTAAAATCCTGCTCAAAGAACCGGCTTTGGCTCACTGCGTGTGACACGAGAAAGTCATTTGACTCTTCTCTGTACCAGTCTCTAAATCAGGAGATGCTGATGTTTACCTCCTAAGAAAGTCAAAAGCTTGTTAAGCATTTAAAAATTGTTGGATGGCAGATGCTAAGTATTTTCAGTAGGATTTCACACCAGCAAGATTTTAATTACTGCAGCTCCTCATTTGCTAGATTCCCTGATGAACTGATAGGCAGACTCTCATTTATTCACAGTTGAATACCCAAAATGTCAGCTAGGGTTGAGACAGCACTGTACACAACTTCAACCCTGAAGTGTGCTACACCACTGGGTTTTTGCAGACACACACAAAGACAGCAGATAATCTCTGCTTCTCTGGGTAAGAGCAAGGAGAGTGACCCCAGATGAGATTGAACACCGTGGGGTATGAGACCAAATTAGATCATGGTGATCACAACGCCTTGAGCTAAGCTACTTACGTGGGTCTTATGGCTCATGCTATAACCTTTGGAACAGCAGAATGCCCGAGGTGTGTCAGTCAAGGAGATACAGGCTCATTCTACCGAGAGTTTAACTACAGCACACGGAGATGCACTTCCATGGGACTTCCTGCAGCGCTGCCCCAGCAAACTGAAAAACATCCCATGCACTGGACAAGCTGCTAAAACCTCCCTCAATGCTACTGCAGCTTCCCAGGCTCACTACCAAGTCATCTGGATGCTGCCTCTCCATGGATCTTGCTTGGAAAACTTAACCACTCCCCAGAATTCTCTTCAAAGTGATCTTTAATCCCTCAATTTACTTAAGCAGCTTCGTTTCTGACTACTCTCAGCTGTAGCTGCTCAATTTAGGATGCACTTTATTCTTCAGGTTACAGTGACACAAGAAGTCTTTCACTTCAGCTCAAGGTCTGATTGTGGTAGAATCAAAGTCTGGGCCACTGTTAAAATGAAGAGTCAGTGACTGAGCTGAAGGACTCTCCCGGTCAGATTACACCAGGGTGACACCCTCCTGAAGGTCTGGTCCAGGCAGCAGCAGGCAGGCTGGGGTAAAGCGTTGCAGGCATTCTAACCCATCAATCCCTGCCTCAGACTTTTTGTCACCACAGAGGACATGATGTAAGCACCTAAGAAGTCACCGTCTGGCACCTCTGATTGTCTTGTAAAATGGCTTGGATTAAGGAAGCCATCAAATTTGCTAATAAAGATTCAGAGCTCTGCAGCATAAACCATGGAAATGGTCATTTTGAGTACGATGATTTTCTCCAGGCTAAGCTGCTCCAGCCTCAGGAACTTGTTTCCCAGGTGTTGGATACATTTAGGGTTCTTCCTTTTCCTCCAAAGCTTCCCCAGGTGACAAGAACAGCAAACCTCACCATGTGCTACCTGCTGACCTTAGGGAAAACCCTCCCTGCCAAGGCAGCAGCTACCAAAGGCTTTCACTGATGCTGCTTGTGCAGGATTACTAAACCACGTCCTGAACAATACCCTTAATGAGGAATGGTGAGACTTAATTAAAGCGTAAAATAGTTAAAAGGCAATCAAGAGCAATAAAGACGTTTCCGATCATTTTCCCATACATCTGAAATGGAAGGTAAGGGGGAGGGGGCTGCCCAATCTCCACGGTTTTCAAAAGGCTTTTAGAAAATGAAAGAATTGAGAAAATATTAAACAAAGACGTGTAATAAAGGTTTCAACAAAGCAATCAAATTATGGAGTGATAGAACAGAGATAAAAAGGTAGACGCTTCTCATGCAAATAGCACTCCCCCTCATGTATCTGGCTATAGAAAGGACACATGTAAATCCTGGGACACAAATGCAGAGGCCCTGCCCATGGGTTTCAAACAGTCCCTGGGTCCCTTGATGCTCATCTGGATGACTTGGGCTCACAGCATTTCCAAACATAATTATTTCAAAGGAACTGGGTAGCTGGAGCAGGAAACATCCTCCAACCTTGAAGAAACACACTGAGAGCAATTCTTTTCGAGCTGATTTTCTTTCCTCCTTTTCAGGAGGAGAGAAAAGGGATTGAAAAATACTTTCTATTATATTTTAGAGCAATAACTCAGCACAAGACATTTGCTGTTACAATGAACAAGCCAAAGCCAAATCCTTTTGGTTTCGCTACATTAAAAAGGAATTTCACTGAAAATAAAATCCCTTCCTTTACCTCCTGAAAAATGGGAGGGGTTTGGGTCGGGTTTGGGGGTGGTTGGTTTTTTAGTTTGGTTTGCGGAGCTGTTTTGGTTTTTAACACAGCTTCACCTACTACTTAAGCACTGGGAGACTGGACCCAGCAATTGATTTGTAGGACCAAGTGTATGCCAGACCTTTCCAGCCACGTGGCCTGGGCTGCTTTGCTCCATAATCCACCCTTGCTCCACGAGCACACGTGGCAGCGCGTGCTGCGGCACTAACAGGGGGAGCTGCGAGAGGGGGTGAAGGACACCCTAACTGCCTCGTCTATTGACTGCTGACTCAAGCAACACACGCTCACTGAAGCCAAAGCACGGATAGACAGGAATGGCTTTTCCTTGTGAGCCTGCCAAGCAGGCAACTCCTCGTCCATCCTCCCCTTCCAAAGGGCAGGGGGAGCCAATAGTGCCCGCGCTGCTGGTACCGGTCCCCGACAGCAGTGACCTGCTATTAGCCAGGTCCAGGCTCCTACCTCTCCATGGACTGGGACAGAACTGTGACGTATTTGTGTTTCCTTGTGATTTACTCTGACTGCAAACTCTTCAAGACAATCAGCATCGCTCCCTTCCTAACTCCACAGCATTGAGCGCCATTTGTTCAACACACCACTGCCTCTAAACACAAACAATAAAACACACGTGCTCTGAACATGAACCTGTGACAGGCAGAGCTAAAGAGGGAAAAAGAAGATGCTTAGCAAGGGTATGACATTTATGATTTTTCTCAAACTCACACTGGCTTTGAATACAAGTGCCAAAGAAACTGGCAAAATATGTACTTGTAAACCAGTTCAAATTCACAGTAAACAAGCAGCTGGGTTTTTAACTGAGAGAAACCAGAGAACGGAAACCATCCTGGCAATAACACCTCTACAGAGCCCCTTCCTCATTGCTGCTGGCCCCCTTTCACCACACTCCTCCTCAGTCCTCATAACTTCCACTCAAGAAAGCCTTGATTGAAAACTAAACCCAAGCTGACAGAGGTGCTGCTGTAACCTTTCCACTCTGCTGTAAATTCTCCTTCTGGAGGGAACCCATCCATGGAGATCATCCCCTCTCCAGAGAGAGGACTTACCACACAGTATGAGGACAGAGGCTGACCCACCGAGCTCCAGGTTAGTTTGGGTCTTGGACAAAATGCCATTAGGAACAAGCATTCAGAAACCCAGCCCCACAGAACAGCACTCGCCGAGGCTGCCAGCTCTTGGGTTTAAGGTGACTCCTATCGCCACGCTTCAGAGAGGCTCAGTGGAAAAACTCGTCACAGCTATTTGTTAGCTGGGGCCCAAGACATCATTGTTACAGAAGCTAGAGAGAGCTCGAATTGGGCTTGGAGTCAGCGTTAGAATAGGGATCGAGTGACAACTAGTGGAGATTTTTATCAGTGCGTCTCCGTGGATTTCTCTGCTGGATGTAATGTGCACCCAGACCCTATCTCACTGACACACCACCGCCGCAATCCAGTGACATACAGCAGCTTTCCAGAGATGATGTGCACGCGCACATGGAGACCTGGGCAATGGGAACGAGCTGACGGTGCCTCTTGGTGTTCCATACCCACCTGGTAAAGCTGCCGAGCTACACAGACTTACACAACCCAGTACCCAGATCAGCAGCAGCCACTCAGGAACACGGGAGTGTGAACAACCCACCGTCCGCTCCCAAATAATAGGTGCAAGTGAAGCCGGCAGGAGTCAGAAGTGAGGAGAAGGTTCCATGACCTTCCTCCTGGCGCAGCCCTTCCCGGAGTACAAACCTAATGACCAGGAGAAGATAGAGCCTGGGACTGAGCTACTCTTTACAAGCCCATGTACATCTCCTCCGTGGTTTTCTCTGGTCAGGGCGTACTTTTAACTTTGCCATGGTGTAGCAATGAGTTCCACAGCTCACGTGTGGCAGGAAGGTGTATTTCCATCTACTTTAAAACTGCTGCTTGTTTCATTGGATGGTTTCTAATACCCAATTTGAGACGGTGAATAATCATTCCCTAATTTATCTTCTCTCCCTTCTTCACAATTTCATTAGTCTTCTCCCACAACCTCTCATTCACCTCTTTTCCAGGCTGATGAGTCTAGAAATTGATGAATTCATGCACAGTAGAACAAAAAATATTTCATTTTATTTGCCTCTTTAATCATCTCTGAACACAGAGCTAATGCTTCCAAAGACTTACTAGGAGCAACTTTCCCAGAACAGCATTAGCTGAGGTATGAGTCACATCATCACTGCCCGTGACTACTCAGGAGGTTTTTGGTAGGGAAGAAAGTTTTTTCTTTTCTTTTACACACAATACTTTGCATTGATAATGTATTTTAACTGTCATTTTATCACCCCGTCACTCAGTATTGAGAGAACCTCTGCAACACTTTAAACTGTTTTTAAACCTGGCTCTACTAGACTGGGGTTTTTTATAACACCATCATGTTTTACTAATATCAGGAGCTGTCTTACAGCTCTAACGCAGCCCTCAAAATATTAGGGAAATAATTCTCCCACACATGCAGCTAGAATCAAACAAGGACAAGAAACCACAACAGGGCCTTCGAGGAAGGTTTTGGAGTTTACCCAGCTCAGGTTTCCCGTCCAAAGAACTGTGGTTCTGCTGCATGGACACTGGCAAAAGGGAGAAGAAAAAAAAAGAAAGATGGGAGAAAAAGTGTCGACTGCATTTCACAAATCCACTGTTAAGATTATTAATTGCTTGTCGCAGGGACCTGTTTCTTTAAAGTGCTTTAAATCACAACTGAAATGACGCAGAGAGGGCTGCAGATCTGTCAACTTTTACTGTTATTTAAGTGTCCACTCAAACAAAAGCACCCTGTCTTTTAAAAATCATAGGAGAAAAAAAAAGAGTACAAACCTAAGTTTCTGCTCCCCCTGATTGCATAAGAAAGCCTGGCACCACTAACCCTAAGTGTTCATAAAGCAGAAGACAAATTAGAAACAAAACCCAACACTGTGAAATCACCTCATGATTTAAAAATAAAACAAAACACATCTCCTGCTTTTGGTGGTCTGACTCATCATTTGACTGCTTGTGGATTGCCTGTATCACTACAATAAGACTAGCAATTAATTTATTAATATTTGCAGTTTCAATTCTCACAGCAGGCAGAGAGGCATGAAATACTGCACAGAAAACAGTTCCATCTCTCTCCAGAACACTTCGTGTTTCTAAATCATCTCACCATTCAATCGACACCCTGGATGCAGCCTGCTCAATACACAAATGCACTAAATTAATGTGGGCTACAGATAAGATTCGGGTTCTGCAGAAGCTCAACTGTCACAAGAAATAATAAAGACTTCCGAGCTGCTCCCGGAGATGCCCACAAGCATTTTCCAGACGTGACTCCAAGCAGCAAACAACACAGCGCTGGTCCCAGAGACAAAAATGCAGAAAATGGGCACAACGGGCACATGTCCAGCCCGTCCGGATGGTAGTGATGTTACAGTGGGGTCTTGGGGGAGACACAAAGGCTCAGGTATCACTATGGTTTGGAGTGTGATGGGGGGCGGTCACTCAGGTGTTTGTGGGCAGATTTGGAAGATACACCACCCAGAGCCACCTCCCTTCCACCATGCGCACACCAGGGTACCTGAAGATGGTTTATCTGCTCAGGGAGAACTGCAGGGTAGTTGGACTGCATGAGCTTGAAAGGTCCCTTCCCATCCAAACCATTCTATGACTCTAGGATCATTGCCTTTGCTCTAGCTGCTTGGTTCCTCAGGCTCAGCCAGCTGTCATCTGTTCCTGTGAACACTCACCTGAACAACTGCCTGAATTGTGACTACATCAGGGAACCACCCTGATACAAACCCTGCTCCTATCTTCTCCCTCCTGGCTGTCAGGGAAGACTGAGCTGACGATCTTTGTCCAGCTGGATGCACAGCCAAAGCACCCACTCAGCTCCACAGAGGAGGGCTGGCAGCCTGTCCGGTGTTACATGAGACAAAAACAAGCCATAAAACCCCAAGGAACGATACAGAAAGTGACTTCCACGTAGTTGGAAGTAAAAATCACTGGAGAAAATAAGGGGACAGAAAGGCCAAACACACACAAGGAGCAGCTTCAAAAATACCCATAGGACATAAGGTAAAGAGGAGTACAGAGGAGACCCACAATAGTAACTAGGAGTTGACAAGAAAGGAGCATAAAAGGGGAGTGAGACAAGCAAAGGAGAGGGTGACACATCATCCCATCACAACAGCAATACCGTGATAACAGTCACCCATTTATACCTTGGCCAAGAGGAGCACGCCAGGCCTGTGGGCATAAAGATCCTGCACCACAGCAGCTTGGTCCCTAAGGCACAGCTAATGCTGCAGCTCTTATTAGCACCAGGTTGCTAAAATACAGAGCGACCATCATGCAGGTGAAAAAAGAAGAAGAAAAAAAACCCAACAAAAAAAACCCCAGCAGACTGCTGGGAATACATCTCACCAAGGAACAGAATGATCCTTATCTCATCAAGCAGAGCAAACAGAGCAGCACAGATTCACCAAGAACGACAGGCAATTAGAGGTACAGTCAAAACCTATCGACAATCAATGGGGAGATTCACAGTCCCGTGCAGACTCTCCATCAGGGCCAGAGCTGGGATGCACGGGTATCAATACCGGAGCTGGATGGGTCGCTCTGCCACTCCAAAGGGATGTAATTCACAGCTTAGAGCAGAACTACCCTCAGCTAAAGAAAAAGCATCAGGAGCAGGTTCTGTCTCTTCTGGGGGAGTGCAGGGGTTGGGAGGGGGTATAATACACTGTGTCCTGTAAGCAAAGATTAAAAAAATAAAAATTCATGTGAAGCCAGCCATGAAAAACACATGGGGCCAACATTAGGGTGTTTATTCAATAATTCTACTTTAGAGGCTTTACAGAAGTGTACAAACAACTGAGGCATATAACACATTACGAGATAAAAATAAGTCCATAAAACTGTCTGCCAAGGGAGAAGAAAGGAGACAATTTCTCTTTTCGGGAGGCTGTGGTTGTTAGTACTGTGGCCACAGCAGCACTATTGCTCTCAGCGATGAGGAAACGTCCACTCCTCCCTCCTGTGCAAAATTTGTGTGTCACTGGCCTTTTGGGGGGCAGGAGAGGAGACAGAGCTGAATCCACAGCTAGAGACCAGCAGTGGAAGTGCTGAAGGATCTGCTGAGCAGCACCTTAGGGGCCATAGGACGCCAAGCACCTTACCAAAGGCAGTGGGCACAGTTACAGGGACATCATCCCTGTCCCAAAGAGCTTCTCATCCAAGTCCCCAGCAGAGGCACAGATTCAGACAGCAGTGGAGGAAGCACATGAAGGAGACTGTCAGGAAGGCATGGCTTGGGAGCTCAAAGCTTCCTAGCACAGCAGCCCTTACTGAACACTGAGGAGAGCTGAGCAGGGGCACTTTTGCTGCAGGAGGAAGAGGAGCAGAGAGCTGCTCAGCAGGGACCACACCAGCCCTGGCAGGCAGTGCTACCTCCTCCTCCCCAGGCAGCACTGGGGTACTGCCATGGGAAAAGAAAGCGGAGCACAGACAGCTTCTGTCACCCTCAGCAGCTTCTCCCTTGGGCAACTGCTTCCAGGGCCATGCCCAGAGCTGGCTTTGCAAGTATTCCCGGTGCCACCGCTGTCCCCCACTCTCCTACCTTGTTGCTGGCAGAAGAAAAACTGAGAATGAGACAAGTTGTCAGCTTTGCCAAACTTCAACCAGGCCTCCTCCAGATATGATATGGAAGAAAATATGAAGGAAGCTTTGTAGAAACACGTGACTAATGAGCACTTGGGACTAACAGAGCAGACAGGGGCTGATGTCTTGGTGCTGCACTGGACAAGATAAGTGGGGCAGGGGTAGGATATGAAGAGCTGACAATGAAGATGAGTGCTTTGCACTTGGGTGGTAGAAAAGGAAGCCCTGTGGGATGACAGACAAAAATGTTCAAAGCAATAAGCCAGAAGTACAGTATTTGTAACCACATTCTTGGAACAGGATAAAAACAACCCAAACATGAAGCTCTGACAGACAATGAACTGTCTCAGGAGCCACCAAACGAGAATGATCTGCACAGCTAGAAATGTTGCAGATCGCTGCTGTAGAACGGTGCCCTGGAGCCCTAGCTCTGGAAAACCTAGGAGGATTGCATTCTACATGATGTCTGAGCTTGCAGCCAGCCAGCCACAATGGACCAGAAGGGCACAGCTGCCTCCCAGGCAGCCACTGACAGCATTTATGTTCTTTGTTGTCCCTCCCAGACACAGGAAAGAAACCAACCTACTTTAATCTGATTTGCAGCATGGTCCTCAAAGCTCATGCTCTGGCCACTATTCCTCCAAGCTCCCCATTTGTTTCCCAAGCCAGCCAGGGCTGAACTGAGAGAGTCTCAGTAATGAGTCCAACTGACTCATGAGTCCAAGAATCCTTGGTCAGGATGAGGCACAGCTCAAGAAGCATAAAACCAGCAGAAACAAAAAAATATTTACAGTCTTTCTTTCTGTTCATTAGCGATAGGACCACCAGACCTTGGCAGCTCTTCACCCAGAGATCAGGGTGCACGGCGGTCCTGCTGCCAATGCTGTTCCCCACCACCAGCACGGAGACCTCCAGCTCATGCACTGACCCCAGTACCACGCTCAGAAGTCCTCTCCATGATGGCCACAAGCACATGATGCTGTTGACAGCAACTCCACAGCCAATAGAAAACGCAGCGCCGCGTGACTCTAGAATCATAGGATGGTGGAACTGCTTCGGTTGGGAAAGCCCTCTGAGCTCACGGAGTCCAACCATTAACACTCTAAGAGAAAAGCAACTCTACCCACTGGAACTTGCTGCTTACTCCACACCCACCCAAATGCAGTTCTGTTTTCTGCTTCATGCAAAACCACTGCGAAACTGCTGGTTTCCACAGTGGGCCCAGAGCTTGTGACACAACCCAGACATGACCGGCCCAGGGCTGTGCGTCAGGGTGTCAGAGCCACCAGCAGATCAGAGTAAATTGAGCAGGTTACAAAGTGCTACCCGAGTTATGGGACCTGACAGGATCCTCTCAACCTGCTGCAGGAGATGTCAGCTGTGTAGCCACAAACTCTCCCTGATGGGTAGACCAAGAGATTTGTTACCACAGCTCTGCCCACAACATGACTGAAGTAAAGGAGGCCGAGGGGAGACTTCACTGCTCCCTACAGTTGCCTGGAAGGATGTTGTAGAGAGGTAGGTGCTGGTCTCTTCTCTCAAGAAACAAGTGACAGAACATGAGGGAATGGCCTCAAGCTGCACCAGGGGAGGTTTAAACTGGATATTGGGAAAGGGTTGTCAGGCACTGGAAGAGGCTGCCCAGGGAGGCAGCTGAGGCTCCATCCCTGGCTGTGTTTAAAAGCCACATAGACGTGGTGCTCGGGGATATGGCTTAGTGGTGGACTTGGCAGAGCAGGGTTAATGGCTGGACTTGATCTTAAAGGTCTTTACAGACCCTGATGACTCTGTGCCCAAGGCCAAGGTCAGACAGTGGCTGCCTTTTACTCCTCAAAAGGCTTTCTCTAAACACAGCACCACAGTGCCACACCAGGAACGACGCAGACCACAAGTTCAGTAATAGACATGAGTGTATCTTATCACTAAGTGACTAATATCACTATTGATATTCCCGATGACAAAACATTTATCTTAATAAGCATGAGGTACACCAGTTAACTCCACAAAGATTCATGAAAAACCCTCAAATGTTTCAACTACACATACAGAATGAGTGAAAGAAGCTATAAGCATGGGGGTGGAGGAAAAATAAGCAGAACATCCTACTCTGGACCTCAACAAATGCAAATGCTAGGATGGATATTTTGCTTCAGGACAAAAATCAGCCATCAGGGCACACGGTTTCCAAGTTTAATTTACAGTAATGATGCTGGGACAAGACTTAATCAGTCAGCAGGTAAAGAACAAGTTGCAGAGAACAAAGAATATGGACCATGACTTGGATTAATACCAGTGTCAGCAATTGAAAAAGAAGAGTTCTGTGAGCCTTGAGGTGATGGCAACTTTCTTCCTTCCATGTATTTGGAGAAACTTTAATTTTAACTCTAAGCTCTCCATTTTCTACCTTCTTTAGCAACCAGCTTCAGCAACTGGCAAAGCCAACTCCAAGTCACCACAAGTGTTCTAGGAATAGACATTGGAAGCTCCTGAACCTTACCTGGAAAGGACACTGATGCTCTGAAAAAAAGTGTTGTGGTTTTTTCCCCAGAATGTCGAATTGAAGTTGATGTGGAAAAAAGGGGACTTGACTCAGCAGCAAATTCTACAAGTCTCAAAGAACCTCATGGATCTGATACTTGGAAATGCTTGGGAAGAGTCACTGTCTTAGTAGTACCACAGCCATCCCTGACTCTTTAAGGAAGTATCTGCTCTTTGTGCTCTCTTTACCCATAATATGATGAGAAAAAGTCACAATCCAAATAAACATTTTCTCTTCCAAGTCACCTTTAAGATTATAATCCACCCTGACACCAGCTCAAGGAATTCTTTTTCAGGTTTTAAGCAATTCATCACTGATCTGGGGTCTGAACTGTGCCATGAATAAATGTGTTTTAAAAATACGTAGTTGCCAAGTCTTTAGAGAGGCATTTGAGATGTCTAAAGTCATGAGGCAGGTCTATGACTTGCTGCCCCTGGAAAGGCTTTTACATCTACATTAATCTCTCAGAACTGTCCTACGCTACAGAAAACCACGGGGTGCTCAGTTTAGTGATTTGACCACACGTTAGTTACTCTGGGCTGCAGACTTCCACTTTTGACTCTGTGCTTGAGCACAGAGTCACCTTTGAGCGACAGCTTTGTGTTCTGACAGAAGGCAATAATCACCCTGTGACGAGAGCTCAGGCTGAGAGCATGTCCCCACTGCTTTAAAAACAAATCCTCAGGATAAATCCCTGGCATCTTTACACAGCCAGGCTCGGAGGTGAAAAGAAGAGGTAGTATTTTATCGATTTTGCAAAAGGAGAACTGAAGCAGGTAGAGTTTTGGTATACAAAGCCATGTAGACATCTAATCCTCTTGAGATCAGTGGGAGTTAGAGATCAAAATGATTTCTGCAGATTTGGCCACAATAGATATGTCCACAGTCACACCAACGAGATTTATGTTTTCCTGGGCAGCCGAGGAACACACTCTTGAGCCTCAGCCCCAAATACCTCTCAGCTTCTGGCTTCAGTGTTTAGAAGCTGGATGGCTCTGAAGGCTGGAAAGTTCCACTAGTACAGGAGGACTGCGATGTCTCTGCCCCCCTCTGCAGCATGGACAACTATCTGGTCCCTGGACTTCAGGCAATACACGTGCAGTTGCCAAAATGCATTTCTGAGCGCCTGAACCCTTGCCTCGGAGCTTACATGCTGTCTTCTCCTCTTCTTTTTCATCCTGGAAAGCTGCAGGACACTCTCCTTGTGTTAAACAGGCCACAGGAACCTAATTCCTCACTCCGAAGGGGGAGGTAGGATGGCTGTAGGTCAGGATCAGGCACATCGGCCGACTAACGTGGGGAAAAACAGCCCCATTATCATCCATCTGTTACCTCAGCTCTGCCAACTCTCTCCATTTTGCCTCGACTTGCCATCTGACTAAGCACCTCAGCTTCTCGAGAGATCATAATACAACACTCACTCTTTTATCAGAGCTTCTGTTTTAGATTAAACTTGTAAAGAAAAAACAAAGTGTGACCTCAAGGAGGGTTTAATGTGTGATGACCGGGAGAAAGCAGCATATTGTGATCTTATGAGGCCTATAATGTCAGGTCTGGGGATGCTCAGGGACCACAAGAGTGGGATAAAGGCCTTCAGCCCTCACAGGTATCTACAGAGGCATGCACTTGAGAGCACACGAGTTCAAATCATCGGGCCATTTTAGCAGGGCTTCTACTCTTGGGTGCTTTGTGTGTGCGCGCAGCGTCAGCCTCGCTGGTTTACACCTCGTGCAGGATGAGAGCAGGCTCAGTGCATACAAACCAGACTGCACCAGACACCACGACACTCAGAGTGGCACTTCTGAAAAGGGGCTCCAGGACACAGGCTGAGGTCTTCTGGCGACACATTCAGAAGAGAAAAGAGGTACATGCAAATACTTGAACAAACGTCAGTGCTCCTGTCTGAGCACCTGCAGCCTTCACAGCCACTGGGTTCTTGTGACATTGCAGAAGATCACATCCAAATGTTAAAAGGAGAATTTAAATAGTGGTGGTAGCAATGTGACAGCGTTCCGATGGCAAAAGCAAACGCCGTTTAAAAAGAAAACTCAGCCAAAGACAGAATTCTCTCAGCACTGTTAAAGAGAGCACCCTGTTAACGGGCTGTCGCTCAGCCCCTCCCTGGGCTGGGGGGTGGCACGGGTAGGTTTTTGTGCTTATTTCAAGAATAGTTATGACCTTGAAAATAATAATACCTCTTGCTCGCTCGCTCTCCACAGTTGACACTTGGGATTTGCTGCCTCTAATGGGGAAGGAAACTTTTTTTGGGTTTTTTGTCCTCAATTTTAGGAATGCCATTTCGAATAACTCAGTGTTACAGTCGTTATTCTACCGGTGCAAGGTGCCACCTACCTCCAGAGCCTCATAAACTGAAGTCCTCCCTGCTGCAGCTTCCGTGCAATCACCGTAACATGCTGCCCTTCAGCCACTCTTTGGCTTGATTTAGCATCACAAGCGATTTGGCTCCTCCTAAGGACCATTAAAGTGTTGACCTCTCCCTCCAGATGACCCAGCGTGGCTGTGCCAGCTGTAACACTATGTGCCAACCAGCTGGCCCTGGCATCACAGCACCTCGCTAGAGCCATTGAAGAGCTGGAACATGGCAGGAGTAGACAGCAATGCCATGTGAGCAGAAGAAACACTGGCTTTTCAGGGATGGAAATGAGGAATGATACTTTCCAGAGAAACTCATGCATGTTAGCACTGAACAATCACTGGGCACAGACATGGGGGTGATTTCAGCCTGCAGCATTGAACCTGCCAGCACCAGAGGATCTGCTCCCCCAGCCCGCCTGGCACAGCGCAGGACAAAGCCTTGAGAATCCCCATGCTGACAGAGGGTACCAGAGTGGCAGGGTTTCACCCTGAATGCTCCACCACACTCTGACCTTTGCTAAGCAGCTGTGAAACCTCCCCTACATCTCCTCACCTGCATGCCCTGGTCTGTGTTCCAGCAAAGGTCCCTGCACAGCATTCAGCCCTGGTTTGTTTGGAAGACAGAGGGACAGCTGGACCACAGATGCTACTGCTCTCCCATGAAGTGGATGTTGCAGCAGACTACCACAAAACAACAGGTAGCAGTTATTTCAAAGAAGTACCACTCTAGTCCTTAAACTGGCCAGGTACTGAATATTTCAAGACTCTGTGGTTGGCTCTCTGATTGCTCTTACTCAAGACAGCTCTGGAGAACGAGTACCGCGTCCCTCGGCCGCAGCTGAAGCTTCATCCCAAAGTCCTCAGCACCTGTAAGAGCAGCAGTTTGATTTTAGTCCCCTCCTCCCAGCCAAGATTCATCATTTCCAGCTAAAGCAAAGGACAGTATATTTGTTCTGTGCTGAAGCCCCTGGGACTCAGAAGACAAGATGAAATGGAAATTTTCTTCCTTTTTTTTTATTTTATTTTTTTTTTTAAAACCCACACCAGATTTATACAACCAGGATGGGCCAGATGAGACAAGATGGGTTCTTAAGAGGCTAGGTCCCCTGGTACAGAGCACAGACTGAATGTTACCAAGATGGTACATGCCAGTCATTAGGATGCTAATTGGCCCTGACAGGGCTCCAGTGACTGAAGTGAACATCCGAACTGTCACTACCTGGAAGCATTGCTGCAGGGAACAGCTCCAAGGAGCCTAAAGGAGAGAAGTGGGTGTGAAGAGGTAGAGAGAGGGGGGATGTTTATAGCTCTCCACAGCTGTCTGCATCACATACTTAAACAAGAGCAAAAATACTTCTGTCTTTCTACACCATGCTGCTAAAAATGCTACTAAGAAAAAAAAAATCACTTCAGGTAATTTACATTTAAATGGACTTTGCACACGAAATGAATTATTTTGCTGGTCATGTTTACAATTACTTTCACTCCCCCTTTCCCAGGACTCCATGACTGGTCTCCAGCACCATCTTTTCTTTGTCTCCCAACCTATCCAATTAAAACATCAAAAATAAATTAACTTGTCAGATTTTTCTCACCACCACCACCACACTCTCCTACTGCTCTCTTCCTGTCAGAGCTTTACTTCATCTCAAAACATTCCAGCGTGTTGAGTGGTTTTGTTTGCTTGCTTAGGTGGCTGGATTTGTCATCTATGTACAAAATTTCCAACATTTCCAAAGCAAAACTTTCTGAACAGGTCACTGGTCAACAAGAGTGGCCCGTTTGGCTAAAGAGCACCAACTGGGAGGTGTAAAACAGACTGGATGAGCCACAAATTGAAGAGAAGGCTGAGCGCTGTCAAAATGCAGACTGCTGGAAAATAAATGTTATTCAAAGGTGTGTTTTGTATTTCACTGCAAATAACCAACAGCACTGAGGGAAGCTCTTGAACCAGTGACTCGGTGGCACGGATGTGACAAGTTAGCTGTGTCCTTCAAGAGATCAGCTGCCAACAAGACAATGCTGCTAACAAGATGCCAGAACAGACACTGACAACACCAGCCCTCAACCCTGATTCACAGGTCAACACCTCACCCGGGCCCTGCGCATGTGAGATGACATGTGAGTGTAGCTTCTCTGGGTTTCAGCTATGGCAAAAGCAAGGGGGCTCTGGAATAATATTCCTAGGCAAAAAATGAATGAGTCTTCTTCTGATGGCCACAGTCAGCTGTCCACGTCTTTTAATCCCTCCCTACTACAATACCTAAAGCAACCCAGAATATTATCTCCCTAGAATTTCAGGGGGTACAGACCAGAACCAAAGCAGCAGGTAAGATGCCCTCTCCACCCCTGCAAAGTACCCAGGTGCTTGAACTCCAACAGTCTCCTAAAAGTGACTGCAGAACACTGAGGGAAGAACAGAAAAGGGCCAGGAAGGAGTGTGAAATCGGGATGCAAGCCTCCCAGAACTGTCTTCTGTTCTGACATCACAGCAATAAAGTGCCTCTTGAAATAGTTTGCAGTGCAAGCAGATAAAGA
>VWZY01008172.1:381929-394800 GCA_013399075.1 Chloroceryle aenea
TCAGGCTGTGAGTACAGGAGCTGTTCCCAGTGACACCCCTTTACAACGAGTCTCGTAAGAAAACACCCACAATCACTACAGATGATGTGTGACAAATGCTAATTGATATAAACCAGCACGTCTCTGCCACAGCCAGGAGATGCAGCCAAGTATCTGTCCACGCACCAAGAAGCTTCTCCTTTGAGCAGTGTTTTCTAACACACAGGACACATCTCCCTTCAACCTTTTCTCCCTCCTGCATTTTACCCAGACAAAATTCGTGATCCACAGTAAGATCCATCCATCCATCCATCCAGGAAAATGTCTGCAGGGGAGTAGGATGGGGGGGGAGGGTGGGAATCACAGGCAACCTCTGTGACAAAATCCTGCTGCCTTCAGCAGAGGCAAAGCTGGCTTGCAGGCTTACTAGAGGACCTCAGAGGAGAGTGCAGAGGTTGAACTCCCTGCTGTTTTTTAGCTTTTTTATGATTAAAACAGTCAATTCTGCATAATACTAAATCAGAAGGAAAGAAAGGCTGAGCTAACCAACTCACAATGCTGAGCTCCCTGTCACACCAGCACCAAGTGCCTTGTATTGGGTCACAGAGAAAGGAGTGGAATTCAACAAGTTAAGAAATCTTAGTCACAGTGACTGGGAGGAACCATGATAATGCAAGGTACAACCTTGATCAATATTTGTAATACATAAAATATGTGTCTCGGGGCATGTCTGCAGCACTGGAAGCAGTCTTCCAGCTGAGCAGTTGTTTTTTCCTTTGGCTCAGCCTCCCTTTTAACTACTTTTGATTGAAATGATTACTTTCACTCAATATTCAATTTCTGACAGGTATTATTCTCTACATATGCTGCAAGCTGGCACTGTCCTTCCAGGCAAAACACAACTTTTCTTCTTTCACAAGCCATGTATAATTTATGTGTCAGCATTATTGACAAAGGCTAGAAATACACTCTGTCCAGTTCTCTTTCCTACAACCTTTCAACTGAGATTCTGGGACCTTTTCCTTTTAAAGCATCACTTCNTATGATACCTGATAGGAGTTTCACTTGAAAAAAGAAACCCACCTCCCTCCTCTTACAGCAGATGAGTCCACTGGAAGGAGAAAGGAAATGCCTCACTTTCATCTCAGAGTTCAGAGGGAATGTTTTATAGCTGTCAATCCTATCAAGATCCTATTCATTGACACAGCAGGGACAGCAACTATTCTGAGGCAGGCTGCACAGCCATGAAATAGCCAGGTTCTGAAAATATCTTTGCCCAGTGCCATTTGGAAAGCAGGAGAGAAGACTTTTCTGTGCCCCTGAAGTCAATGCTAAAAGCCAGCACGCAACAGGCAGGCCACCCAAGTTAAAGCAGATGAGACTACACGAGGCAAAGCAACAGAGCAGCACCTGCTACTGGAACCGCGGGTGAGGAACGTGAATCCAAGCTCTCTGCAACCTCTGGTGTCCCAGGTCCAGGCAAGTGCCTTCACTCAGAGAGGTGAGACAAGCTCAGCCATCAGAGTGGACGGGGATGCTGGGGTGACATCCACACACCTCAGTGTGGCAGGGTACAGAACCCTGCGTGTCCCACCCGCACACAGTGCTCAGCAGCTCATTTTCACTGCTGAAGAGACCTCGGGGATACTCTCAGGGCTGTGCAGAAATACTAGAGAAAGACATCCTGGTTAATACTTACAGCACTACTTCAACCACTCTACTCACTCCCAGTGAGGACCTTCACTGGCCCTCATTTTACCCTCAGTTCCCAAGCAAGGTGGAAAGTGTCCTTTAACAGAAAGGGAACTGGTGCAGAGATGAAGTCATGCTCCTGAATTCTCAGAGGGAATCTGTAAGCAGAGCAGCGAGCTGAAACCAGACTTGCAGAGCTCTAAATTACCAACCAGACCATTCTCCTTTCAACAGGCACAGCAGCCAGCACGCACTTGTGCGGCTCACTCAGGAAGTCTGGTGGCTGAACAAAAGCAGCAGCAAGTCAAGGGTAGTGCGAGTCAAAGTTAGAAGCCACTGCATCAGGAGGGCCACCAGTGCAGCACCTATTCTGCATCCAGCACCAGAGCAGGGCTGAGCTGCTCCCTAAGGGGATCTCGCTTGAGCAGGTACAACTACAGACTCTCACCCCCCCAGGGGTGCAGTGGCCAAATGTCACAGGACAAAAGGCCTCTGACATCTCTAATTTGTGACCTCACCCCTGCCATGCTGCCAGCTACTTTTAGCAGATGCAAGTGGAGGTGGCTTCTGTGGGTTCAACAGGGATTCAACTTTCTCAGGGCACTGTAAAGAGTCAGGAGGGAATGGACACTGACTCGAGGACCAGAGTGTGGCCATCCACGTGTGGAAGCACTGCTGCTTTGGATCTGAATGCCACGAAGGCTTTCAGAATCTAGGGCTCCTTTACTCAGGCTGTGAGTACAGGCGCTGTTCCCAGTGACACCCCTTTACAACGAGTCTCGTAAGAAAACACCCACAATCACTACAGATGATGTGTGACAAATGCTAATTGATATAAACCAGCACGTCTCTGCCACAGCCAGGAGATGCAGCCAAGTATCTGTCCACGCACCAAGAAGCTTCTCCTTTGAGCAGTGTTTTCTAACACACAGGACACATCTCCCTTCAACCTTTTCTCCCTCCTGCATTTTACCCAGACAAAATTCGTGATCCACAGTAAGATCCATCCATCCATCCATCCAGGAAAATGTCTGCAGGGGAGTAGGATGGGGGGGGAGGGTGGGAATCACAGGCAACCTCTGAGACAAAATCCTGCTGCCTTCAGCAGAGGCAAAGCTGGCTTGCAGGCTTACTAGAGGACCTCAGAGGAGAGTGCAGAGGTTGAACTCCCTGCTGTTTTTTAGCTTTTTTATGATTAAAACAGTCAATTCTGCATAATACTAAATCAGAAGGAAAGAAAGGCTGAGCTAACCAACTCACAATGCTGAGCTCCCTGTCACACCAGCACCAAGTGCCTTGTATTGGGTCACAGAGAAAGGAGTGGAATTCAACAAGTTAAGAAATCTTAGTCACAGTGACTGGGAGGAACCATGATAATGCAAGGTACAACCTTGATCAATATTTGTAATACATAAAATATGTGTCTCGGGGCATGTCTGCAGCACTGGAAGCAGTCTTCCAGCTGAGCAGTTGTTTTTTCCTTTGGCTCAGCCTCCCTTTTAACTACTTTTGATTGAAATGATTACTTTCACTCAATATTCAATTTCTGACAGGTATTATTCTCTACATATGCTGCAAGCTGGCACTGTCCTTCCAGGCAAAACACAACTTTTCTTCTTTCACAAGCCATGTATAATTTATGTGTCAGCATTATTGACAAAGGCTAGAAATACACTCTGTCCAGTTCTCTTTCCTACAACCTTTCAACTGAGATTCTGGGACCTTTTCCTTTTAAAGCATCACTTCCCCCTGCTATTGCCATTAGGCCCTAGGAGAAGCAGTTACCAGTGCACAATTAATTCCCTTACACCCAACCCCATATCCCAAAATCTGCACCCTGCCAACATCCAATGCCATTTAATTGTACAAGGGTCCTACGCTTCCTTAAGCACTTTGCATTTTCTTGTTGTTACTCATTAAGTCCTCAAGTTTTCCTCAGAGCAAACACTTGCACATGGATAGATTTGCTCCTGCCCTTCTAGTTGTGCAATGGATTCTGCACTGGAGACACATGACTGACACATTCAGCTCTTCCAACCAGCACAAGACAGGTAACATTGTCTGCAAACCAGAGATGATTTTGCAAGTAATTGTTATTCCACCATTTTAAAGAGTGTGAAATATTAAAATTACTGGAGCACATTTCACCAAGTTATTGGCAGAAGATAATTATTGACAAAAGAATCACAGCCAAGTTATGTGGACATTCACAGACAGCTGGTAGGAGGAGGGAAGCATTTTCTTCCCTGCATTTCTTTTAGGGTAGAAATTAAAAGCTTTTGAGGGAAGGGGGATTTTCAAGCATTTCTGTTTGTTGTTCAAAGAACACTGACTTAGCTGGTTCTCTTACGCTGCTGAGAAATCTCCAGCCTCTCATTTCAAGACTGTGCCAAGGAACAGACTCGGGGATGCTCCAGCACTGGAACCCTCTCTCCTGACACTACCTATGAGTAGATGCCAACACGTGCATGACTTGATTGCTTCTAGCACTCCAAATGAGTCAGGAAGCTTAATCTTTGTTGCCCAAGCAATAATTATCTTCCCTCTTTTTATTTTAAAAAGGTTTACTTTCTGCAGTTGTTCTCAGGAACAAAATATTTTGTCCAGTCCTCATCTTGGCCATTGGATGGCCAACCAGGACACACTCAAAGCACATAGTCTTCCATCGTCCCCCTCACCACAAGGTGC
The DNA here is from genome assembly GCA_013399075.1 of Chloroceryle aenea. NCBI lineage: Eukaryota > Metazoa > Chordata > Aves > Coraciiformes > Cerylidae > Chloroceryle > Chloroceryle aenea. Next base: position 386,289 of record VWZY01008172.1, read on the forward strand.
ACAGGAGGCCAGGAAATGAGCTTGCAGTGCTGAGCTCCCAGCATGAGCTCTTAGGGGTGTGGATGGAGAGGGAAGGCACGCATCCGTTTGGATTGGGATTGGTAAATCCAATCTTTTTGCAGCAGTAAGTGAACTGACAAAGTATAAATAGAGGAAAAAGATTATTACCACAGATTACAGATAACAAATCCCTTCTGGGGAAAACAGAGTGTGTGTAGGAGACACTCACTGCGACTGGTGGTTTTGCAGATGACACACAAGATGCAGTTGGAAGTAGCTTTTGATCTCCCACAGCAATGACAGCCGCCTCTTCAGCGATGCCACTGCAAGACACCAAACAACAGATTCATGAGTAAAACGGGCAGGATTGATCAGGATTTGCTTCAGGAACAGACTTGTCAATCGAGGAGTACAGCTCCCTGCTTCACAATCCCCTTCCCCACCCCTCTGTCTTTCCCCACGCGCTCTTCAACCGCAGTGAAGTTTGTTTCTAAAATGAAACCCAAGTCAGTCTTGACTTGGGGACTGACTGGAGAAAATCTCTGCTTGCACCTTTCCAATACAAAATTAAAGAACATTTAAGAGGTGACTTTTTCCTCATTGAATCCACAGGAGAGGTGGCTTCTTACTGAATCCACACACAAACTAATAAAGTGAGAGGAACTATGCAATGACAAGAGACTAAAGCATGCTGGGCATGCAAAGGAAAGGCCAGGTAAAAAGTGCCTCTAGAACAGCACTTGGGAACCAATGGGCCACCAGCATCCCAAGAAACAAGCTTTGCAGCTCCCGAGGAACAAGGCAGTGAAAGCGTTCAGAAGAGAGCACAAGCTTATGTTTCCTAGGCAGGGACAAGGTCTTCACGGTGAGGGAGAGTACAATTGATAAATATTTCTAATCATTCCAGTTTCTGAGACTGACAAATTCCAGAGAAACTCAGGTGGTGGGATGGGTGTTGTGCCAGAAATACCTCTAAATGAAAAGCACCTTCTGCCGGGAGCAGTAAACGGCACAAAACGGTGCTGCACAGGGAGAAGGGAGGTTAGAGATACTCAAACACATACCAACATGAATTACCTACCAACAGTTCAGCTCTGCTCACAGAAGCAGCACTAAGGTCTGTAGCGTGGACAAACCTTTTCCAAAAAGCCCACCCCTTCCTTTTCTGTTGCAGCTCCATCACTCGAGGGGATAATGAATTGCACCCCTGGCTTGCACCACGGGATTTTTGCCAGTCTATGCATCTCCTTAAGTTTGGAACTGGCAGATGGATTTTAGTTAATCATTTAGGGTTAAAACACTGGCCCCTACAAGAGACCTATGGCATCCTTATTGACCCACGGACAACCAGGACCACCGCTTATCTGACCAGCTGAAAGACTTTTGGCCTGGAGGTAACTGTGCCTGGTTTGCTGTAGTGTTAACTCCTGTATTTTGTTGTTGGTTTTCTTTTTTATTTCAGGTGCTTAATGCCACTAATTTCCAGATGGCCTAGAAACCTGGCACAACAAAAAGCAGGATACTTCCCTGCTCTGTGCAGAACTGCTGCCTGACATTTCCCTGCCACATAAATCAAGCAGGCCCCAAAGGGGAATCAGCAGCACATTCCCTACACGCTGCTTTATTTTGGGTTTTCTAAAACAAAGAACTAAGGAAGTAGCTATCAAGTGTTCCCTGAGAAGAGAGAACTGCCTGATGATTTTTAGATTTGGGGTTTTTTTTCTCCTAAATTTGACAAATACCAGAAGCAACATCACCTTCTACGGCAAAAGGCAACAGAAAGCAAAAATCCTCCTTTTAAAGCCAGAATGACTCATAACAGTAAAGATTCTTCCTCAAAAAACAAATTCAATCATGAAGCAAGCACAAGCTAAAAGCCTTAATAATAACAATGCAAATGGATCCTTCTTTCCCACTGATGTGTGGGGAGTGGTGCTGGCTGGTTCAGCAGGTGCTCTTGGCTAGCGGGAGAAAGAAAAGCTGGACAGAGGACTGGCCAGACCTAGGCTTCCTGCTCATTTGCATCCCTAGAGAGTAAGCACGAGCACAGATGCACAGGAACACACTTCATGCCTTATCTTTTCCATAGGAGTGCAGGAGGATGTTATGTATCTGAAACTGCACCTACACTGCCATCACACGTACCTTCAACCCAGCTCGAGAGAGAAGGCAGAGAAGATGCGAAAGCCTTCAGACAACTCTGCCCCCAGTGAGCCCATGTCATCCTGTAGAACCCAGAACCATCAAATCATAGAATGGTTTGGGTTGGAAGGGACCTTTCAAGCTCATCCAGTCCAACCCCCCCGCAGAGAGCAGGGACATCTGCAACTAGAGCAGGTTGCTCAGCACCTCAGCCAACCTCACCTGGAATGGTGCCAGGGATGGGGCATCAACCACCTCTCTGGGCAACCTGGGCCAGGCCCTCACCACCTTCAGCATCAAAAAAGTCTTAGTTCTCTCCAGTCTATATCTCTAACTTTTCATTTAAAACTNACTGCCATCAGATTAACATCTGATCAAACTTACTAAAAAGCATTAACAAAGCCTAGGTCATGTCTGGCTGTTCAGGTGCAACCCTGCCTCCCGCGACAGGCTGTCCCTGCCATCAGACGTGGCAGCATTACACTCATGAGGGGATTTAGTCTCAGCAGGGTGTATCTAAACCTACTCTTCAACTCTAGAAGACTTCCAAAATCCTCCCCTGAGTATCACAGCCATTACACAGATTTCCCTTGACCTGTCCAACACGAGTCCAGGCAACTGCAGATCCAGTAAAGCAGCTGGTGGCACCACCAGTACAAGTAGAGAGAGACCAGGGCTCCAGTGCCTTCTCCACAAATGACCTGCTACATAAAGCCTGGCAAAATAGTTTGTCTGCTTGGGTCCCACTTCCACTCCCAGGCTGATTTTTCTCTTTTTTTTGGGGGGTCTCCTCTTTTGACCAAGAGCCACTGTGTAGAAGATGTTTAGAAGATGTTTATGTCTATTCATGGTGTGTTGCTGAGCACAACAGGAACTCTAAACATTAACACCAGGAACATCAGCTGCCTGTAACTCCAGATACTGCTACCCAGCTCCCTTAAAACCAGCTACACCAGACATCCTGCTCCAGGGACCAGAGGCATATGTTTAATCTTTCTGTCCTGGCTTGTGTCAGACATTTCCTGACTCTCTGGCATGCACCACACACCCTGGAGTCCATCTACAGAGAACTCTCTGGGAACTACAAACCATTTAGGAGAACTGTTTCAGGCTTACTTCACAGGTTCTTCAGGGGGGAAGCTACAGCTTAGAAAAAGAGGGAGGATTGAGTCCTAATGCCTAAATTCAAATTGTCTGATTAAAGACCTGCAACAGACAGCTTAGCTTTCAGGAACTTGGGCACCCTGAGCTAGACAAGAGTCCTGCAATCATTCTGATCACTTGAAATCTCTTCCTTCCATTCCTGTTGATTGACATGAGATGTCTCCTGACCCTCAGAGAAGACTGCCACACTCCTCTCTGTCCATACCCATCACAGGTATTCAAAACCCAGCAAATCTTCCAGACAAGCTGCCTCCAGCTGGTCTCAGAATGGTTTAGGTTGGAAGGGACCTGTAAAGGTCATCCACAACCTGCCCAAGCTTCAATACCTGAATTACTCTCTTGGACTCCCTTATGGTTTAGATATAGATGTGTAACGTAGGGAATAGTTATTCCCTTCCCACTTCTCCTTTAGGATTTCCTGAACTCTATTCTTACCCTCCTTACATCAGCATTAACCCTGACAACCATATTCCAGCAACATGTGCTTCACTCTTCTCCAAAAACCACTGTGCTGCTTTTACTCTCTGGAGTCATTCCTTACAAGGTCCAGAACGTGGGATTGAAGCACCCTTGTGTCTCAGCTTGTAAACCAAGAAGCACACTTTAGCTTCCATTAGAGCTGGTGATGAGACTCTGAGTTCTTTACATACCTTGGGCACTCTAGATGGGATCTGCAACACAAACCACCCATCCTTCAGGTAGGATAAGGCTGTCCCGGTGCAGCCTGAGAAGGCAGGTACTCCCCAGGGCAGGTACACCTGCAAGGGAGGCTGAAACGCAGCAGAATCCTGAAAGCCTCCCTGCATCAGCCACTGGTATCCACTGTCCTCTAACCCTCAGTGCCTGCCCTCGTATCTAGTGTGAATAGATCCCAAGGAGATCTGTGCTATGTTGTTAAACAAAACAGGTTTCTCCGAGACCACAAATTGCTGAGTTTTAATAATAGTGCAAAATCCAAGTTTCGTGCTAGACAATTCATTAAAGTTTCCAGATGTCACCACTCTTACCTAAGTTTGTACAAAAGGAGCTCTGTAAACACCCAGCACTGGACATACAACCAGAGCCACCAACAACAGTCACTTCAGAGCCACCCAGGCTCAGCCACCTGGGAAACAAGGGGAGTTTCTTTCTCAGCAGAAGGCACAGGAGTAGCTCCCACAACTCCCTCCATTCATAATCCAGGCATTTATGGCCTGCACTAATAATTTGTTTCGATATTCATAATTAAATCACAGTGATTAGAAGTTGGAAACACTAAAATTTGATAAAGGTCAGCAGCTTTATACGTGGTTTCCATGTTTAGCTCTTACACCTAAAAAGGGGCTGATGCTCCCTGCTTAGTAACCATGAAAACAGGCAGAGGTTTAGATTAAGACCTGCCCTACGCTGAAGTCCAGCATGAATATTTGGTAAGATACATCATCATTTGTTTACCTAAGTATTTAAGCCTATTGTTTATCAAGAATATGAATAGCTTGATAATATTCCAGTCTTAATTTTTGCCACTTTCAGGTGATAGGGGATTTAGGGACATGGTTTAGCAGTGGACTTGGCAGAGTTAGGTTAATGGTTGAACGTGATGAAATTAAAGGTCTTTTCCAACTTAAACTATTCTATGATTCCCTTTTGACTAAAGCTGGGGAGGAGTTTGTTTGGTTTTTTTACTTTGTTGGGGGTTGGTTTGTTTAGCTGTATGTCAAGCTGTCCTTAGTGGACAAATGAAAAGAAAAAACCTGAAGAAACTGCATTTGCTTACCTACCTAAAGTGCCCAAAACTTGATGGCTCACAAAGGAAGAAAGTAGGTTTAACAAACTTTATATTTAAAACAGCATTGTCTGTAGTGAAATAAAGTATGGAAACGTGACTGGTTCTGCCAGAATAAAGAGAATCTCACACCATCCTTCATTTAGTCTCTCTCCATTGCTCCCCAGCCCAAGCTACCTGGTGTTCTCAGCTCCCCAGCAGGTTCACAACTTCACAAGCTACCTGTCACAGAACTGATATTGCTGTAAGACTTAAAGGACAAGGCTTCTCCTTACAGCTGCAGAAGTGGCTATTGCTCTCACAGGTTACCCTGACACTGCACTGAGCTCTTTTTCCAGACAATTAAGCCATTGATTTCCTGTGGTTCGAGCACTTTTTTTCCTTTAAAGCCCTGGCCAAACCTACACGGGTAAATGCTTTTTAATTTAAGTGCTATTAAATAGTTAGGGAAAGTTTAAATCTCAACCTGATGTGTCATTATTTCAAATTCACCACTGAAGAGGTTTATTTTTCAGAGCGTATGGTTAATGTCATACATACAATTACCCCCACAAATCTAGACATAGAGCACTGTATCCGTGCACAGACTCAGCTGCTCCCCCAGTGATTCTTCAAATGGCTTTCGGCAGCCTTGGGTGGTTTTGGAACATTGATAAATACTTAGCTCCTGTGTCACTGGACACGGCCAACTATCTCCAGTGAAAGCCCCTGTGTGGAGATCATAGGTATGTTCTAAAGGAGCTGCTCTGATTCCCACAGAGGTGATACATCTTCTCACATGGCTTACATCTGTGCCTGTCCCCCTGGTAAGGAGAAGGACTATCCTTCCCATGGCGTGACGGGCACAGACCGGAGAATCTGTGAGGAAAGCAACAGGAGCCACAGCTGGATGCTCCCCACCCTCCAAGCAAGGGGAACACCACACTACCTGAGCTAACTGGCAGCTCACTAGCCAGGTCCAGGGTCTATAATGTCATCTCGTTCGACCCCCCTGCAATGAGAGCAGGTTGCTCAGAGCGCCAGCCAACCTCACCTGCAATGGTTCCAGGGATGGGGCATCAAACACCTCTCTGGGCAACCTGGGCCAGGGCCTCACCACCCTCAGCACCAAAAATTTCCTCCTCCTCTCCAGTCTAAATCTTCCCTTTTCTAGTTTAAACCCATCAGCCCTTGTCCTGTCCCAACAGGCCCTGCTCAAAAGTCTGTCCCCATCTTTCTGACAGACCCCTTGAAGTACTGAAAGGCCACAAGGTCTCCCTGTAGCCTTCTCTTCTCCAGGCTGAACACCCCCAACTCTCTCATCCTGGCCTCACAGCAGAGTTCCAGCCCTTGGATCATTTTTGTCGCCCCCTCTGGATCTGCTCTTTTCAGCTTTTCCTTTTAAACTGATGACTTGAAATGACTGTTATCTTAGTTTTGTTGCTGTGGATACACCAAGACACATCTTGCTCCCAGAAAATCTTGGAGGCAATGAACAACATCATACAGTTTCTACCACTGCACTTCCAAGGAGAAGACACACCTATCCCAGCTTTGCCCTTTGGGGTAACTTCAGAGTTCAACCAAACATTCCTAATTTCAAGGCAAGTCTAGATCTTCTGCTCTCCAAAATACACAAACCAAGTCAGTTTTCCATCTCAGGTTGTAGCAATTCCCCCTGCTCTGATCCTCCATCTGGCCACAGAGTAACTGTTCCTGGCCATGGCCCCCGTGCTGGCAGAGCAGCACAGCGTGGGCTGTGAGCCCGGCAGCCGGCTATTCCAAACAACCTTCTCTTGCTGGGCCAGGGCTGCTGCAGCTACAGCAGGCACTTGGTGGTAAACGAAGAGCTGCTGTGCAGTAATTTAAGAGCACTGGTGCTTGGCAGCTGCGTGAACTCTGGATGTGACCATGTCTGTGGGAGAAGTAAAGCACAACTTGGATCTATCAGGGTGAATCCACAGGAGAATCCACATTGTCCAAAGCATTTTTTTACTTTGACAAGTGTTGCTCTAAGCAACTTTATGGATCTCCCCACAGACTCGTAGCTCTTCCTGTGTTGAAGTGGAACCTCCTGTGTTCCAGTTTGAATCCGCTGCCCCTTGTCCTATCACAGGGCACCACTGAAAAGAGCCTGGCCCCTTCTACTTGGCACCCACCTTTCAGATATTTGATTAATAAGATCCCCTCTCAGTCTTCTCTTCTCCAGGCTAAACAGTCCCAGGTCCCTCAGCCTTTCCTCATCAGAGAGATGTTCCAGTCCCCTCATCATCCTCGTAGCCTCCACTGGACTCTCTGTAGCATTTCCTTGTCCCTCTTGAACTGGGGAGCCCAGAACTGGACACAATACTCCAGATGTGGCCTCACTAGGGCAGAGCAGAGGGGGAGGAGACCCCCCCTTGACCTGCTGACACATTCTTCTCAATGCACCCCAGGATAGCCCAGGTCTTCTTGTCCACAAGGACACATCATGTAACTGTAGGGGTCTTATTCATATTTGCAGGTTACTGAAAGTAAATGGGAAGAAGTAGTAATTCATACGAGTTGCCTACATTGAGAGACTGAAGTCTAGAAAGGAGATAGTGTGGAGCTGCTGGCTGGATTTGAGTTGTCTGGAGATGAAGTTGTATACCTGGGAACACGATGGCATTTGCATATCACCAAAAGCATGGAGCAGGTACAAGAGGCAACTTGTATTTCCAAGTTCGAGTGTTGTTTCTTAAGCCTCTCTCCTGCTCTGTAGAACATAAGCAACATTTATCAGCTTGTACTTCACAGCCTGCCCATAATGAGGAATTACTTTCTTCCAGCCAGCTCCAGACCTTGCTTGACTCCCCGTGGCTGACTTTCCACTCTTGTCCCCATCCAGCTGTGAGGCATCATCCCTCTGCCGTATCCCTCCCATGGACTGCTTAATGTTACAGCAGACCAGAAGCAAGAGGGTGTTTTCTTCATAGCAGGGGTTTACTTATATCTGAAGTGATACAAAGTTTTGATAGAGCCATGGTGTGTTTCTTAAGCACAGCCTCGCTGCAGGTAGCAACAGCTTTCCTCGACAGTTGAAAACATACTGTGGTTGGCGCTCTGCTCAGGGCAGGGACCAGCTGACTCCTGGGCTTCAGAGAACCCCAGCGCATGATGCCGATGGCCCTGCACGAGCAGGCACTTCCACCGGGGCTCCTGGATGGGGAGGTGTTTGCCTTGGTTAGAGCAGCGCGTGCAGGTTGTAGCGGGTGGCCAGCGGCCAAGCGTTGTGTTTGCAGCACTAGCTGTACAACGTGAGGAACAACAGGCGTACGAAGCATAAACACACAAGCGGTTTGAGGCTGTGCCAGGCTGAAGCTGAGGCAGCAGAGCAAAGGTGGGGAGGGGTGAAGGACATTCCAGCTGCTGCTGACGGGAGGGCCTGGTGTGGCTCTACCTGGACACAGGCTGGTTAACCCCAACGCGCTCTGAACAGCT